>JAWDGP010005862.1:0-72500 GCA_033675545.1 Elysia crispata
GAGCAGCAGCAGAAAAAGAAGTTGTGATATCGGCAACAGGAACAATAAGAATAGTAAGAGGAACACCAGGTGTAGTGGGATAAGTAGCATGAATAGGAAATGCTCCATAGGATTTTAGTAGAAGTGGTGAATTTTTTATTCCAAAAATACAATAATGGGCTGTTATGAACTGGAACAGAACTAAAGGAATTGGAGAATGCTCGAAAACTAAGAGGGAAGTGGAGACTCAGTAGGGTGAGGAACTTACTGCAGGGAAAAAAACATTGTTCAAAGTATGACCGCTCCATAACGAACCTGTTTAATGTTTGCCCAGTTATCCAGAATGTGACTGCGGAAATGACGGTCACATGACGTGTACTGTTCCATCCGTAGACAGGCGTGGGGGAAGTCTGACGGTATAGGGGAGTCGTGGTGGACTCCTGTATTACTCCACACGTCCCAAACTGGTACCGCTATTTCACTCTGCCCGCGGAAAACAAGTGACCATCCTTCTTTTGTCACCACAGCTGTAGGCCAGACACATGCTATGTTATTGATATGTCTTTACTGACTTGTTCTTTAAACTATGTTATATTATTCCTTGAAATATGCAAAAGAAGGGTTCTTATGGTACATACTTGCTCTAACACAAAACGACGACATGAGATTAAAATTATAGACTTCCCTTAGTAGAAAAATACGGGTTGGAAAATATTTGCAGATTCTAGCCATCAAAATCTGTGTTGTAATCTTTAAAGATATTAATCTAAATGTCATCTAATTCTCCTTTAAAGTTCAGAAAAATTCTTCATTTTGATTGATTAAAATTGGAACTGGATCTCCACACAAAAACAGGTTCCATTACTCCTAATGTTAAGTCTTAATTAGATTTTAACTGCATCGTCTTTCTCTTTCTTTTTTGATCCTCTTTCCTGCGTTGCTTCTTTTCCAAATCGGAAAAAAGCGACTCAAAAGAAGGATAACGTGATGCATGAGTTTTTTAAATTAAAAAAGAAAAGACGAAAATGGGACAAACAATGATAAAACAGAAATCTGAAGAAAATAAAAGAATGTTAAGACCTAGAGCTTATCTTTTCGAACTATCCAAGGTACCAGGACTTTATATAATCTTAAGTTTAAATATTAACATGATGAACTTTATTACTAATCAAGTCTAGTGAATAGAGAGTTATGAATTATCTAATTTAATGTGAACAAAATAAATAGCAAGTTACATTTTTTAAGCTCAACTTCACTTAAGGATTACCTGAGCATATTTTTTAATGATATTTTTCCCGAATACTGTTAACAGAATAACAGAATAAAATATCTATTTTCCCTAACAATTGGAATAACTTACTGGAAGGCTTTGGCACGAGTATAATTAGCGCCACACAAATCTTTAATAACAAGCAGTTAACAAAGAGACTCACAGTATTGCTTTAAGCCGATTGTCCAGTCAGCGTCAGACGTAAACACCGGACCGGCGTCAAAATATCGCTCCACGAAAACAACACAAATCTCGTGTACTGTGCTATAGTGGAACATGCCGCAGTCTAAGCCACAGAAGGCTGCACATCTTATTTGAGTTATCGGTCCTGAAGAGCAGGTTTGAAAGAGTCCACTGATTGTCTTAGTAGCTTTTATAGCTTTTTTAATATTCTGCAATTGGCAGAATTGTATTTTTTTCTTAAATTGAAAACACTAGATTTGTATTTATATTTGTAGCCATTGTAGCTTTTAAAGCTTTTTTTCTTAACCTTTCTTCCTCTTCACGGTTATTCTACTATTGACAGAATTGTAATTTTTTTTTAAAATTGAAAACACTAGATTTATATTTATATATGCTGCGATGTGGTTTACTATCATCATAAATTATGCTTTTCTAAAGGTACTGTTATTGAATAAGCATTCGTTAAATTTGATATTAACAATTTTGAAATTTTGTCACTTTCTGGTAACCAAATTCTTATACGTTAAAATCATTTATGTATTTTAGATAAAGATAGGTAAAAAGGGGCTCACTCACATTGATCTACTAGTTTAGCGTTTCGCGATATTTCTAACTTCTAAGAAATGCATATTTTGGATAAAAATAAAAAGACTGTCAAATTCTGTTATGTTTTTGATGACTTAAATTATCTCATCTGAGTATAAGAGGTGGAGATAGTTTGTTGTTAGTCACTATAAATCCAAAAAAGTATAAAATCATTACAGTTGGGTCTCTCGTACCCGCTAATGAGCTGCGTGTACATGTGTAAACTTCATAATCTATTTGACAAATAAACAACTAGTGGATGTTTATTGCATTCCTCATTAAAAAGAACAAGATACTTTGGTAATGGGCGTGAACATGCTTTGTTATGTAATATGAACGAAATCACTTTGTATAGATTTTTTAAAAATATTTTAAAAACAATATGTTGTCTAAAATTTTTTTGTTTAAAATCACAACGTTTTGACAATGAAACAAATCCTCCACATCTGTGGTCTTTTCGACTGGTATACACTTTTGATGTATAGTTGAGGAGTGCCATGTAATAACTCTGGGTAGACTGAGAGCTCGAGGTATAAAACATTTCCTTAACTGATCAACCAAAAAGATTATAGAGTAATTTAATCTGTTTAAATGATCAAAACTAATATTATTATGAAAAGTTACTTAATTAAAGACTTGGCTTTAATTTATTTTTTTTGTTCTTTCATTTTTCTCACATGTATTGCCTTAGGTTTTATAAATAAATTGTTACGAGAAAATACTATATGTATTTTTAAGTTTACATTTTTTGCAGAAGAAAAACAATCCCGTATTAAAGCATTTGAGTAACGTTGTCAGACGCAAGAAGATATTATATAGTGTACCCGGTAAATGTGATGGATACTACTCCAACTAATGCACATATCTGATTATATTTTGTGAAAGAACATCTAGAATTTCAATCTGCTGTGTCCTTTTCTCTAAAGTGCAAGACATGCATCCTATGAAATTGTTTTTGAAGATGCAGTTGAAACTAAATACAAATTCCAAGATATGCATATTATTTATGTGACCATGCTTTTAAAGAAAAGTACGCGGCCCCTATAACTTTTCAACTCCCTATTCTGGGGATTGAGTAGGGTGAAGAAAAACTAACAACCTTCAAGCCTTCCTAGATTATGTACTCGAGAAATAGTATACTAAGTGAGAGGAATATGGAAGAATCTCTCTTCTAAACACCATTTTCTTTTTAAATAGGTGTAGGGAATGTTTTTAGTTTAAGAAAGCATCACATTAGTTTTTGTGTTAAGAGATAAAAGGCTTCATAATCATTCATGTGAAAAAAACGGGTGTTTGTACAAAAATGCATAGAGGGAATGCAATGAATTTAATTTTTTAAAACTTTTTTTTGGCAATTTTTATAGTATAACTAAACTGATAAAAAATTAATTATAACAAAAGCATGATGAAAACTTAACTCTGAACAATAGGAAAGAAGAAAATGAATGAAATATCTTTTCTCTGACTACGAATGCTATGTGATGTAGTAAAAGAATAGAAGGCGATTGGAAAAAAGATATTTTAAACCGTTGATATACAAGATTTCTAGACAGAGTGAGTCTCACCTGACCTCTGCTTGACCTCTGTAGCTCCGGAAGTTATTTTTTGACCCAAGGAAAGTTTAAAATGAAAACTGCGTTGTGAGTGACAGCACTTCTGAGCCAGAGAGGTCAGGAGAAGGTATAAAATAAACAATCGTCTTGATGCCATCCTCGTGGAGTGTTTGTTGACATACAATCCTGCGAATTAAGGTGATACTTTCACTGATGCAAGATTGAAAGCAAAGAGTTTTGTTTTAGCTCATTCTTGAGTTATGGACATTTTACCTGCATTGTATCGTTACACGACAGAGATCTGAAAAAACAAAACGAAATACGACATTCTGGAGTAGGTTACTTTCGGTTACATTATTGAGAGAACCAACCTCATCGAATAATATTTCTCTGTGTCCCTCTCTGCACACCTGTCGGTAACTAAACGCTTATCTATACTGACGCATAAGAGCCGTTCCCTTTACTCAAAGTTAGATTTAGATCTAGATGCTCAACCTTGTCGCAAAATAGAAATAATCTTAAAATGAAGTTATCAATATTGATCCTTACAGATACTTCCAAATAAATTGGCATAATTTTCTTCCTTTGAAAAAGAATCAAATTTTGATTTCTTTTGATGAAAATTAATGTGAATTAAGAATCATACAGCTTTATAATCGAGTCATTATATTAATGGTTTTCAAACCATGTAATTCCATAACGGAGTTGTCAGATTAATGATTTTCCAAATCAAGCAACTTTGTAAACAAGTCATCAGTATGATGGTTTTCAATTTTATAATCAAGACGTCAGCTTATTTGTTTTACAATATTTTAATTTATAACCGATCCATAACAAATATGGTTTTCCAATCATTCAACTATGTAGCCAAGTCGCTAGGTCAATTGTTTTCCACTCTTTCACATTCATAATCGTTTAATTTTATATCAGAGCTATCAGATCAGTGATTCTCAATCATTCAACTTTACTGCTGAGCCATTAGGTTAATAGTTATCAAATAGTCAACTTTATTTCTAAGTCCTCACAATAATGATTGTTCAATGATTCAACTTTATAATTGAACTATCAGATACATTGTTTTACAATGATTTAACTTGATAACCGAGGCATTAGTTGAATTTTTTCAGTTCATCGATTTTATGAACAATTAATGAGAGTCATGGTTTTCCAATAATTTAACTTTATTACCGAGTCCTCAGGTAAATGATAAACAATCATTTCCAATCATTTATCTTTACAACTGACAACATTTTGGGCATATAAAACGTCCAGGTAGAAAGAAGAGTAACATAAGATTTCACTTCACTTTGAGGGCTTAACACAGTTATAGGTGTATCGGAAGTACATATGACACGAGTTCAAAACAAAATGCTGGAAATCGAAACCCTTTTTGAAAGCTTCATGGTTGTCAAAATAACAGCCTACCATATTTGTCATAACAAATAGGTATGAACCACACGCAGCAGATGTGATAGTCCGCTTCCGAATGAAGAATCGTTTTCAGTTTTTAAGTTCGGGAAGTTTATTAAACGGTTATCGATTAAAAGATATAATCTAAATGAAGCTTTCAAAGAAAAATAAATAGCAAAAAAGAAAAGTGTAATCCTTACTTATAACAAAAACATTATTTACACATTTGTGGCAACTAGTATTTGGTTTTGAGTGCTATGGACTCAAAACAAGACAGTCCTTCATACACAGGTATTTCTTCGGAAAGGTGAGAACAAATACACGTAAAGACCAGAATTACCAAAATCACGTTTTTGTTAAACAAACTCGTCTTTATCCTTTGATACTTTTATCTAAAACTGCACAGAAATATGATGATACTTTGATATTATAATTTTCAAACTTGATTAAGTACGTATTTTCTTTAAACTCTATAACCTAGTCATCAGATGAATGATAAATAGTCTTTTCCAATCGTTATATTTGATACGTTTTATCTACAAATGTACAGAAATATGATGGTACTTCATCATTATAATATTTAAGTTTGATTAATTAAACATTTTTTTTTCAAAGATATCCAAATAATTACTGAATAATGCTCTTCGAACTTAGCAATTTTAAGGTTTTATTGTTTCTCAGACAACTAGACCTAAAAATTAGATTTAGTAAAATACATAACGCGATAGAATACATTCAGCCGTTAACAGTGCAAAATTGCAGATAGATTGTGGAATATCAAATTGCAAGAAGACACCGAGTTATTATAATATGTAAAATAAACTTTGAAAGATGGATTTGTTAGCAAGATTTGTTGAGCTGAAACCTTAATTTGGATGAGGACTCAATTCATAAAAGTCATTTAACAATAACTGCCTATACGAGTTATAAAGCTTATATTGATCTTGAAATAAAATTAACAAGAAAATCTGAGTTAAGACCTACAAGGAAAGGAAAGAAACTTCAATAAATATCATATGACAGGAGAAGTTAAATTTTCTACTTTTTCACAATTATTTATGAAAGTTATTTATCGGCTACAGTCACAATTAAAACTTAGACCAGATGAACTTCATTAAATAAGAGATTTTACAAATATGGGATGGATGTATTGTAAAATTTTGAAGTTTGTTCAGAATATCGAAGTTTGTATACGAGAAATACCGCTGCTAGCAACATCCACACGTACCTAGGCACTGCCTTAATTTGCAAAGTTCAATATTTATAAAAAACGAGCAGCATCTGAGGTAACAAAATTGATCCACATTGATTAATCGATTAATGGATCTTTCTTCTTCAAATGATTCGATTCTAGATGGGCTTTTTTTTTCAAATAATGCTGCATTTTGTTCAAAGGAATCATGAATTCGAATAGCAAGACAAAACATCTTGTCAATTCATATGAAGACACAGGGCGCTCAACCCGTTTACATTTTTATCTCTACAATCGAAATAAAAATTTCTTCGAAAATGCAGATCAATGTAATATTGAATGAAAAGAATAATAGGTTTTGAATATCTATGCTGAATTTCAATGTATGGAATCAGCAAAGAAGCGATTTTTTAAACGCTTCCCATGGCCCTCAGACCTTGCTCACACTTGAAAAAAGTCAACAGTTTATTTCCATGTTCTTATCACCGTTTTGCGGAACTGGGTTAAACTTCTGATATCACTTACAATCAATGGTTTGAAAAGTGGCCACGAAGAGACAATTCTGCAATTTTACAAAAGGGAGAACTCATTTTCCAACACCGTTGCTGTTTACTTTTCATAAGTATTACCTCCTAAAATAGCACTTCAGTCGATATCTGAGTGATCGCAACTCAGAGACCTTTGTTACATTTTGTAAAAATATTAGCGGTATAATTTTTGATGCATAAAAAACCACTACAAAAGAAAGGGGCGCCGCCATCATTGTGGTGTTGGAAAGAAATCGGAAACATGTTAAAATTCAACATTTTGTCCCGCTCAGATGGCATGTCAAATAGTGACCGTTTTGTCGAAGTTGAGCAATTCTTTACATGGATGTACCATGATGTGAAACATATATATATATATATATATATATATATATATATATATATATATATTAGAGAGAGAGAGAGAGAGAGAGAGAGAGAGAGAGAGAGAGAGAGAGAGTTGTGTGTCAAATAAAAAAATTAAACCAATGATCGACAGTTAAGGAGCATAGAACATATTGAAAAATTGTCCTACCTAGTAGTCCACGACTTCGAAGTTTCGTACCAAACTTCAAACAAGCAATAATAAATCACAAAGGACGCCTATAACAAGATCAAAACCAAGACAAATCGACAAGCGAGAAAAATGTGCAAATGCAGAAATAGAGAAGATGCCGTCAAGACGGGAAATGCCTCAGTAACACACACCGAATCTAACCACAAGGAAACATTGAAGTTTGTAGACGAGAAATAACGATGCTAGCAACAACCACACATACCTAGGCAAGGCCTTAATTTGCAATGTTCAACACTTATAAAAACAAGCGGCATCTAAGGAAATAAAATTGATCCACATTGATTAATCTATTGATGGATCTTTCTTGTTCAAATGATTCGATTTTCAATGGATTTTTTTTAAAAACATGCTGCATTTTGTTCAAAGAAATTATTAATTCGAATGGCAAGACAAAACATTTTTTCAATTAATATGAGAACACAGGGCGCTCAACTCGTTTACACTTTTATCCCTACAATCCAAAAAAAAAATTTCTTCGAAAATGCAGATCAATGTAATATTGAATGAAAAGAATAATAGGTTTTGAATATTTATGCTGAACTTCACTGTATGGAATCACCAAAGAAGCGATTTTTTAAACGCTTCCCATGGCCCTCTGAAACTCCTTTGAGATCTTGCTCACACTTGAAAAAAGTCAACAGTTCATTTCCATGTTCTTATCACCGTTTTGCGGAACTGGGTTAACCTTCTGATATCACTTACAATCAATGGTTTGAAAAGTGGCCACGAAGAGACAATTCTGCAATTTTACAAAAGGGAGAACTCATTTTCCAACACCGTTGCTGTTTACTTTTCATAAGTATTACCTCCTAAAATAGCACTTCAGTCGATATTTGAATGATCGCAACTCAGAGACCTTTGTTACATTTTGTAAAGATTTATCGATATCTTTTTTGATGCATAGAAACCCTCCACAAAAGAAAGGGACGCCGCCATCATTGTAGAGGTGGAAAGAAAAGGGAAGCGTTTTAACATCCAAAAACATGTCCCACTTAGACGGCGTGTCAAATAGTGACCGTTTTGTCGAAGTTGAGGAATTCTTTACATGGATGTACCATGATGTGAAACAAACAAGATGTGTTTATGTACCATCTATCCATCTGTCAAGTAATCAATGTCAATGCTCATTATGAAGAGTCTAAGTGTGAAAGCTCTCTAACATTTTTTACTAAAGATCTTTGAAGATTTTATCTAAAATATTAAAAATTGCAGGATTTTCACTAAGTAATTTTTACTTTACAGAAAGCGTTGAGAAGCGTGTAACAGACTATGTGTTGGGCGCATCTGTCCATCGACTTGTGTTTACTATGTAGCAATCGTATTTTCAAGCACTTTGTCATTCACAGACGAGCGTAGCTGGAATACATCTCTGTCTGAATGGCGGGACGTCTCGCCTCCTCACCTATTTTTCATCTACCCTCATTTGGCCACTACAACTATCACAGAAAGCTAGTCTCGAATTCTGAATTCTTATTTCTATATGAATAAAAACTAGTCGTTATATGAAATACTCAACACGCGCAGCAGCTTTATCTAACCCCCATACCAGCGAGGTCGCACGTTCTACCATCGCCATCTCTAGCCATCGCACTGAACCTTAAGGCATTCTGATTGTTGCCACCCCCCTCCCACCCCTTGAAAAAAAAAACAATAATCACTTGTCTTATCTGAATCCAGCATTTTCAACTTTATGTATAACCTGTGAACGTCACTTTTTTCTGTACAAAGTCGCATTTCAGGGGAAATAGTTACACGTTAAATTAATAGTTTGTGCTGTTTTGTTTTATTTTTTTTTGTCCCGTAATTATAAAGTCTGGCAGCTGTTCCTTTTTAGGCTCCTTTGGGGTGGAGTAGAATCATTAAGCTTAAACAAGTCGATTCTGTAATCAATAAAGTGATCACAATAGGCCATTTATAACTGTTTCACAAATTTCCTCTTGATGTCAACCCGAGTTTGAAGTGGACAATTGATATAATTATGAGTGTTGTTTTCCGCTATTCATCTCCTCTTTTCGTCTTTCTCACGAGCTCTGAGTGTATAGATTTACAGGGTTATCCGAGTTGAGGGAAATATTACTGAAATGATTGATTTAAAACTTGGCACACACATAAAGCAACTCCATAAAAAAGTCAGGAAAAAGCATTTATTTAAGATCTTAATCAGATAAAAAAAAAGTATCAGTTTTCAAAAATCGTTACCATACATTAGTTTCTAATTTCTTATAAAAAGAAAAGTCAGGATAATGTATGATTTTTTTTTATTTTATAAAACTTTGATCCTTGCCAAGTTTCGTTAAAAATATTGATTAAAAAGCGTTCAACCAAAACTAATATACGAAAAAATGTCATTTAGGAATTTAACTAAACCTTTTGAGAGAAGTTAGATCAAACTGTTCAATTAGAAAGAACAAATGCGCCCTCCTTTTTGCAATATTTAGTACCATGAATGCTTTTAGTTTTTGTATGAGGTCATGGTTGATAGTGATTGATGAACTAAGAAATTTAACACTGGTAACGTTTGACTCACTCATCCCGGTAACCATATTCATAACAAGCAAAATCTCCTCTGTCTCACAATTTGTTTGTATTTTTTAATTTTTCTTATCCTTCTGTTTTACAAACGTAACTATTTGAATTCCCTAGGAAAAAGTCTTTGACAGTTTAACAGTTTTTGTTTCATCTCTGTAATTCAGAAAATGTTAGGTTTTTTTTCTCCGTCTTCAGATCTCCTTACCAATTCTGGTTCTATTTTGCCTATAAAAAAACTTTTGTATCTTCTTTTCCAGACACAGACATTCATCGCCTACTCTTATAAAACTATATATATATATATATATATATATATATATATATATATATATATATACAGAGAGAGAGAGAGAGAGAGAGTTGTGTGTCAAATAACACAATAAAACAATGCTCGACAGTAAAGGAGCATGGTATATTTTGAAAAATTGTCCTACCTAGTAGTCCACGACTTCGAAGTTTCGTACCAAACTTCAAACAAGCAATAATAAATCACAAAGGACGCCTATAACAAGATCAAAACCAAGACAAATCAACAAGCGAGAAAAATGTGCAACTGCAGAAATAGAGAAGATGCTATCAAGACGGGAAATGCCTCACCGAATGCATCGTCTATAAAACAAACGTAACACAAACCGAATCTAACAAGAAACATATATTGGACCTACTGAAAATACATTTAAAACAAGATATAACTTGCACAAATCGTCTTTCAAAAATCAGCTTCAGGATTAATTGAACATATTTGGGAATTAAAAAATTACAACATAGACCACAGAATAGAATGGAAAATCGTCAAAAAAGTAAGACCAATCACGCTAGACAAAAAGTAGAAGAAAAGTTCGAAATTTTGCGGCAACAGCTAAGTTTAAACAATCATAAAGAGGTCTTTTCCCAATGTGTGCAGAGAAAGAAATTCTCCTGTCCAATGTACAGAGAACAACAAATCCTGTGCCACTTGGCACGAAACTTCGAAGTCGTGGTCTACTAGGTAGGACAATTTTTCAATATGTATCTATGAATATATAATTATAATTATATTTCTATATAGTTCATGTATTTGTATACTGAGTATCTATATCGTCTCTAGTAATTAGTGCTAACCTAGGATGCGGAGCGGTATGTGTGTGTGTTTGGATGGATAGTTGGGTTTAAGGGTTGTGGGGGGGGGGGGGGGTGAAGAGTGAAGGTAAAAAAGGTAAAGGCTTCTCGACTAGTCACAGGGATTACGGTCCAATGCTTTTTAATGCTAATTTAGCCGTTGGTCACATCAGAAAAATGAGCAGGCTACGATTTCCTCAAATTGTGTTTTATACAGCAGATATAGAGTATACTAGTCTTAGTTAAAGCTAGATAACACCAAGAACTGAAGTCATAAAAATAAGAGCCACTTTGTGAAAATAAGAAACTACTTGCTTTAGAGGAGACTAAACCTACTGACTGTGTTAGATCTAGATCTAGTATTATCCCATGGTGGTGGAATAAATGATTATTTTTTAAGTTATTAAATATAAATTCAAGATTACTACAATTCTTTCTTAGCTTTCATCCATGCAAACATTTCTAGCTTCACTTCGAAGTTAATTTTTTTTTTTACTGTTTTAACTGAGACGAGGTTTGTAACATTTTCTAACTTCATGTCCAGTCAATACCAAACAAGGTGCTCCTCTTAGATTAATCATGTTACAAAAAAACTTGACATTTCTCATATAATTTTAGGCAAGTACCACCCATCCAATATTGGTAAATTTTGGTACAGAGGTGCTTGAAGTCATTGTAACAAGATATAGATTGAAAGAATTGAAAACAATCAGTCGATGTCAATCCTGAACTAAGACAGTGAGTTAGAAAATAAATATCACAGCCAACAAATTGTTTATAGCGAATGCTTATCAGCCGAAAATACGGAGGTTGTTCTCTTGGCAAAAAGACAAAATCTAAGTCAAGCATAATAAAACAAAACCACTCCGCGACTTGGATTCGTTGTAAAAAAAAAACTTATCGGAATCATAAAAAACATAATATAGTAACATTTTTCAACAATATCATTTTCATACTTTGTATCACTTTTTAATTTACACTGGTGAGCAAAACCCTAACATGGAAGAATTTGAAAAAGCGTCCACTGTCCACCACACAAGTATGATGCTAAAATCTAGAAGAAACTTAAGTTGGCAAGTGTGCATGGTTCTCGTCAGGATAGGAAATCAGCTTATTTTATACTCTCCAGAATCATTTTACGATACTCTTAATCGCTTATTGGAAGATTATGAATTCCGCAAAAACATTCTGTAAGGTGCACTACCTTGAGGAAATTCTTAGCTGAGCATTTATGTAAAGCTGATGAATCTTTATCAGGATCTATATTTTTTATTTTATACAATGAGATAACTATTATTATAAACTGTTATGAAATGTAGATTTTTTTTTATCGCGCTTTTTTCTTCTAACTTTTGGCAAAAAACCCCAACAAATTTCATTTGCTTTTGCTTTGTCACAAAAAAAAAAAAAAAAATCCGACAACAACATGTGAATGAAAAAAAGAAACAAAAAAAATTCTTTTCACCCGTCCATTTACTTTATTCTAATTACTATTTTACAATTCAGATATCATCTGACAGGTAAAATAGAAAAAGAAAACATATGATGTGAAATTAGCTGTGAAAAATTTTTAAAAAATTGATAAATTTCTGAATATGACAAAATAAAGTTACTCGTTTAATTAAAGCCGAAGCTGAAATCTTCATGGTTAAAGAATAAGGTGTTGGTATTTTTTTTATTCAATCTTTAAGCAGTGAAATTGAGGAACTGAAATTTAACTTCCTGTTTAAGATATGTAATAAACTAATTTCAAATATTTTCGGCAAACGACGGAAACTTAAATAAAAAAAAATAAAAAAAAATCTTTGAGTAACTACCTCAATCTTCATCAAAATAAATGAAATATTTCAAATTGAGTTTATTATTGAAATTTCTAAATAGAGCAAATTAATTATTAATCACATATAAACAAGATCATGAGTAGATAATATAATAATAATAATAATAATAATAATAATAATAATGGCAATAATAATAATAATAATAATAATAATAATAATAATAATAATAATAATAATAATAATAATAATAATAATAATAATAATAATAATAATAATAATAATAATAATAATAATAATAATAATAATAATAATAATAATAATAATAATAATAATAATAATAATAATAATAATAATAATAATAATAATAATAATAATAATAATAATAATAATAATAATAATAATAATAATAATAATAATAATAATAATAATAATAATAATAATAATAATAATAATAATAATAATAATAATAATAATAATAATAATAATAATAATAATAATAATAATAATAATAATAATAATAATAATTATAATAATTAATACGGTACAGGAAAGTTTTTGAAGCGACAAAAGTATTGAAAATTCACTTGCATTTGCAGATTGCCATAGGTCATTTTTAAAACGGGTCAAATGCTATTTAATGAAGAAAGATCTGAAAAAAGTTATGAAGACGTACGTTACTGGTAATTTTTCTTTTTTTTTTTTATTTAAGATGAACATGAAACTTTTACAGGAATGAAATTATTGAAAGTTAGATGATATCTATTCAGTCTTATCCATCATTTAATTGGAAATCAACATTTAAGGCCTTTCTTTTTGCCTTGCAAAACCGAACCTAAAGCCGTTTTATAAAGAACAAAATTAAAAAAATGAAAGGTTTTACGAATTAATGTCACAAAAATAGAAATGAAAAGAACTGAGAGAGATGCTTTTTAGAGGTATAAAAGCTGCACACGTCATAATGCCATGACATCCAGACAGACTTTACGCCGAGATCAGGGAATATCCATCATCCTTGACAGTTGAATCCAGACGTTCCTTGGTTTGAATATCTAATCAAACTTCACCCAAATCGCCATTACGTCCGCTTTCCCAGCGAGAGGATAAGCTGGGATAATAGGAAAAAAATTAATATTACACTCAAATCTTTAATCTTAACTGGTGTTTCATCTAGTTTTTGCACAATACTAGAATTTTTTTTAAAGTAAAATATCATCGCAACAATATTTAATGTAGCTACTGTTTGATTCTTAGCGATAAATTATAAACGTCAAGGAGAAAAAGCAACCACCCATTATTTTTGTCCTTTTTATGAGCTTGAATTTGTCGGATTATGACTTTAAACTCCTAAGAAAAAATGAAACCTTCATAGACTCAACAGTTCTTTCTTTCATTTGTTTCTACTCACAGCGTAAATTGCTCAGTCAGGCGCACGTTATAGGACGTTGCTATCACTCTCGCTTTTGTCTCATTTGACTCCCTTCCTTTATTGTGTTTGGGTGTGGATTCTTTTTCTATTTCTATTGATATCCGTCGCTTAGCCCCCCCCCCCCTTATCTATCAGTTACCCTTTGTGTACTTATCTATGTCTTTTCCATCTGTCTATCAATCTTTCTATCTATCTATTTCTGGCATATATAATATGATGACACTTGTGGTTTTATCTACAAAATTCATTGAAAAGTTGTTTTTTTTTCATATCTCTGCCCATGTATATATTGTTCAGTCCTCTGTTGACTGTTCTATGGCTTTACACACACACACATATATATATGTATGTATGTATATATATATATATATATGTATATATATATATATATATATATATATATATATATATATATATATATATATATATATATATAGAGAGAGAGAGAGAGAGAGAGAGAGAGAGAGAAAGAGAGAGAGAGGTAAGTATTATTTTCTAGGGTTTGTTGGCGCTATATAGATATAGATCTACCTATTTTTATCCAACTAGTAAGGCCTTACACATAATGATCTCTGTTTCTGACTCATTACCTAAGAGAGCCTTTTATAGAATTACCCCTGTCCCTGAGTCAATAGTTAGTACTGCCTTGTAATTTTTCGTTTCGCTTCTTAAAAAGCCTACAAGTAATAATAGCTAAGGGGTAAGGTAAAGAGCAAAGTTACACTCACTGCGTTCCGTTCCCACGGCTGCCCTTCCATTCGTAGTTGAGTACAAAAAAGATGGAAAATTCTGTACGACGTTTGGCTCCCAGAATCCCACGTCAAGGCACCACTCTGGGTGCATATCCATGGTGAAAGAATAGAACCACTCTTGAGAACATGCCCCATGGCGACCGTAGAGGTAAAAGCGGCGGCAACCGTAGCTATTGCAGGTTCTTGAAGATGCAGGAAAATAAAAAAAAAACAAGAAATGTTTAAAAATTGCATTGTTTTTAAGTATATTTCTCAAATATATTTTAGCTGTTCTTTTTTATTGATGATAAAGTTCTTGTTGCTGTTGTTGTTATTGTTGTTGTTGTTGTTGTTGTTGTTGTTTTTACTGTATTTTCGTTGCTTTTGCTGTTGTCGCTTTTACAAAAATCCAAAATCAAAGTATTGAAATAATCATACTGCATCTTTGCCTTCTTACTCCTAGTTAGATCTTTTATCTTCTTCGATCTATCTCGTCATAAATTCACTATTTTTCTTCTTGTAACGTTATTTCTCATTGTCATAGTCCCTCATCCCCTTTCTCCTTTACTTCTCTTTTACCGTCCTTCAAACGGGCTCAAGTTTTCATTGGAAAAAGGCATAACCGCGTTGTGGCTGGACTGGATCAAACAACACAAAAAAGTTTATCTTCTTAAATAAAAAATGTGATTGACAAGATAATTGGTGAATGATCTGTATGGAAAAAAAAACTATTTAAACGTGTGATAAGCCCAAAATTAAAAACATATCTTAGGCATTGGTGCACCACATGAAGAAAAATATAGAAATATGTTAAATTAAGACATATTGTTTGATGATAACAATATATAACATATTGAACTAATCATATCATTCTGACTTTAAGCAAAATCTAATGTTTTCTTAGAGCTAGAAATCTACATACATTTTACAAACTTTCTCAAGGCCTGTTTTAGGATGCTTTATGAGGTTTTTATTTTTACCCATATACACTCTGTGGCTCAAGCATTGCGGCATCATTGACGATAGACGGAGACCAGGTAGAATCGAGTATTCTGGCCACCGAGAACCAGGAGTCTCTGTCAGTGCCAGCTCCATCAAACACAATGTACGCAACTTCCGAGTTATTTGTTATCCACGACATGTAAACCTGATCATAGATTATAGCGAGGCTGATGAAACCAAAGCACTTTAGGAACTAGTGAACATTCGATTCAATTAGAGGCCTGAGAAATGGTTCTCGTTAGTGGTAGAAATAGTAGAAGCAGCAGCAGCAGCAGTAGTAGAAGTAGTAGTAGTGGAAGTAGTAGTAGTAGTAGTAATAGTAGAAGTTGTAGTAGTAGTAGTAGTAGTGGTACTAGTTGTAGTAGTAGTAGTGGTACTAGTTGTAGTAGTAGTAGTAGTAGTAGTAGTAGTAGTAGTAGTAGTAGTAGTAGTAGTAGTAGTAGTAGTAGTAGAAGAAGAAGAAGTAGTAGTAGAAGTAGTAGTAGTAGAAGTAGTATAGTAGTAGTAGTAGTAGTAGTAGTAGTAGTAGTAGCAGTAGCAGTAGCAGTAGCAGTAGCAGTAGCAGTAGCAGTAGCAGTAGCAGTAGCAGTAGCAGTAGCAGTAGTAGCAGTAGTAGTAGTAGTAGTAGTAGTAGCAGCAGCAGCAGCAGCAGCAGCAGCAGCAGCAGCAGCAGCAGCAGCGGCAGCAGCAGCAGAGGCAGCAGCAGCAGCAGCAGAGGCAGCAGAAGGTATGGGGGTATTGCAACAGGAACAGTAAGAACAGTACGACACATAAGGCATACCTGGGTAAGTAAAATGAATAAGTAATGCTTCATTAGCATTGGTGATTTTAGAAGGAGAAGTGAATTTTTTTGTTATAGAAATTTAATAATGGTAGTCGAAGAAGACATGGTGGGCTTGTATGAACTGGAACAGAACTAAAGGAATTGGAGAATGCTCGAAAACTAAGAGGGAAGTGGAGACTCAGCAGGGTGAGGAACTTACTGCAGGGAGAAAAACATTGTTCAAAGTATGACCGCTCCATAACAAACCTGTTTAATGTTTGCCCAGTTATCCAGAATGTGACTGCGGAAATGACGGTCACATGACGTGTACTGTTCCATCCGTAGACAGGCGTGGGGGAAGTCTGTCGGTATAGGGGAGTCGTGGTGGAGTCCTGTATTACTCCACACGTCCCAGACCTGTACCGCTATTTCACTCTGACCGCGGAAAACAAGTGACCATTCTTCTTTCGTCACCACAGCTGTAGGCCAGACACATGCTTTGTTATTTATATGTCTTTACTGACTTGTTCTTTAAATTTGTAATGTTATTCCTTGAAATATGAAATAGGAGAATTCTCAAAGTACATACTTGCCTTACACAAAACGACGACAAGGTAAGGAAAATATAGATATCTGGTTTTAAAAAATTCGAGGAGGAAAATGTTTACAAATTCTAGCCATCGAAATCAATCTTGTAATCTTTAAAAAATGTTAATTTAAATGTTATCTTAACCTAATTCAGAGTTCGGAAAACTTTTTCCTTCTGATTGATTAATATCGGAACTGGATCTCCATACAAAAGCAGGTTACATGACTCTTAGTGTTAAATCTTAATTAAATTTTGACTGCATTATTTTTATTTTTTTTTTTACCCTCTATTATGTTTTATTTCTTTTCCAACTCGGAAAAAAGCGACGCAAAAGAAGGCCAATGTGATGCACGAGTTTTTGAAATTAAAAAAGAAAAGACAAAAAACAACATAGAATGATAAAATTGAAATCTGAAGAAAGTATTTTAAGACCTAGAGCTTATCTTTTGAAACTATCCCAGGAACCAGGACTTTGTATGATCTAAAGTTGAAGTATTAACATATTGAACTTTATTACTAATCAAATCAAATGAATAGAGAGTCGTGAAATACGTAATTAAAGTGAACCAAAAGAAATAACAAGTTACATTTTTCAAAGCTCAACTTCATGTAAGGATTATCCGAGAATATTTCTGTTCAATGATAATTTTTTCCCAAATACTGTTAACGGAATAACAGTTTAAAATGTCTATTTTCCCCCAACAATTTGAACAACTTCCTGGCTTTGGCACGAGTATAACTAGCGCCACACAAATCTTTAATAACAAGCAGTTAACAAAGAGACTCACAGTATTGCTTTAAGCCGATTGTCCAGTCAGCGTCAGACGTAAACACCGGTCCGGCGTCAAAATATCGCTCCACGAAAACAACACAAATCTCGTGTACTGTGCTATAGTGGAACATGCCGCAGTCTAAGCCACAGAGGGCTGCACATCTTAATTGAGTTATCGGTCCTGTAGAGCAAGTTTGAAAGAGTCCACTGATTGTCTTAGTAGCTTTTATAGCTTTTTTTCTTAACCTTTCTTCCTCTTCACTGTTATTCTACTATTGACAGAATTGTATTTTTTTTTTAATTGAAAACACTAGATTTGTATTTATATTTGTAGACATTGCTGCGCTGTGGTTTACTATCATCAAAAATTATGCTTTTCTAAAGGTAGTGTTATTATATAAGCATTTGTGAAATTTGATATTAACAGCATCGAAATTTTGCCTATTTTTGGTAACCAAAATCTTCTACGTTAAAATCATTTATGTACTTTAGATAAAGATAGGTATACAGGGGCTCACTCACATTGATCTACTAGTTTAGCGTTTTGTGATATTCTAACTTCTAAGAAATGCATATTTAAGAGAAAAATAAAAAAGATAGTCTAATTCTATTTTGTTTTTGATGACTTAAATTATCTCATCTGAGTATAAGAGGTGCAGATAGTTTATTGTTGGTCACTATAAATCCAGAAAGTATAAAATCATTACAGTTGGGTCTCTCGAACCCGCTAAAAAGCTGTACGTACATGTGTAAACTTCATAATCTATTTGACAAATAAACAATTGATGGTTGTTTATTACAATTAATATTTCATATCGAAAAAAAAAACCTAGAAAATAGCAACGTTTGGAGAGTAAAATAAATTCGCTTTATGTGTGGTCTTTTCGACTGGTATACAATATTGATTTACAGCCAAGGAGTGTCAAGGAATAATTATGAGTAGACCGGAGTATCAAGGAATAATTATGGGTAGACCGGAGTGTCAAGGAATAATTATGGGTAGACCGGAGTGTCAAGGAATAATTATGGGTAGACCGGAGTGTCAAGGAATAATTATGGGTAGACCGGAGTGTCAAGGAATAATTATGGGTAGACCGGAGTGTCAAGGAATAATTATGGGTAGACCGGAGTGTCAAGGAATAATTATGGGTAGACCGGAGTGTCAAGGAATAATTATGGGTAGACCGGAGTGTCAAGGAATAATTATGGGTAGACCGGAGTGTCAAGGAATAATTATGGGTAGACCGGAGTGTCAAGGAATAATTATGGTAGACCGGAGTGTCAAGGAATAATTATGGGTAGACCGGAGTGTCAAGGAATAATTATGGGTAGACCGGACTGTCAAGGAATAATTATGGGTAGACCGGAGTGTCAAGGAATAATTATGGGTAGACCGGAGTGTCAAGGAATAATTATGGGTAGACCGGAGTGTCAAGGAATAATTATGGTAGACCGGAGTGTCAAGGAATAATTATGGGTAGACCGGACTGTCAAGGAATAATTATGGGTAGACCGGAGTGTCAAGGAATAATTATGGGTAGACCGGAGTGTCAAGGAATAATTATGGGTAGACCGGAGTGTCAAGGAATAATTATGGGTAGACCGGAGTGTCAAGGAATAATTATGGGTAGACTGGGAGTTCGAGGTATAAAACATGCCGCACTTCCCTGTCTAAGACCAGAAGAAAATTAATATTGAGGGCATTTTCACTTATGCTACTCTGTTGCCCTCTTCCTTAATTGATTAACCAAAGTGACAATAGGGGAATTTGATCTCTTTAAATGATCAAAACGATCATTGGTATGGAAAGTTACTTAATTAAAGGCTTGGCTTTAAGATTTTTTTGTCCTTTGTTTTTTCTTGGATGCATTGCGTCAGGTTTTATGAATAAATTATTACGAGAAAAATACTATATGCTTTTTAAGTTTACATTATTTTACATTGTTTTTAAATAGCTATAGGGAATGTTTTTAACTATGATAACAGTTTGAGAAAGCATCATATTCATTTTTTGTGAGATAAAAGACTTCATAATCATTCATATAAAGCAAACAGGTGTTTGTATAAAAATGCATAGAGGGTATGCGATGTTTTCAATTTTGAGAAGAAAAATTCTTTCGCTCTTTTTTTTTTTGTAACAATTTTTATCGTAAAAATTAATTTTAACAAAAGCATGACAAGAAGCTAGCACTGTACACTAAGGAAAGAAGTAAACGAATGAAATATCTCTTCTCTGAATATGAATGCTATGTGATGTGATAGAAATACTAGTAAAAGAATAAAAGGCAATTGGAAAAAAAGATATTTTAAACCGCTTATGAACAAGATTCCTAGACAGTGTGAGCCTCACCTGAGCTCTGCTTGACCTCTGTAGCTCCCGAAGTTATTTTCTGAGCCAAGGAAAGTTTAAAATGAAAACTGCGTTGTGAGTGACAGAAGTTCTGAGCCAGAGAGGTCAGGAGAAGGTATAAAGTAAACAGCCGTCTTGATGCCATCCTCGAGGAGTGTTTGTTGACATACAATCCTGCGAATTGAGGTGATACTTTCCTGGTACTAGGTTGAAAGCAAAGAGTTTTATTTTGGTTCATTCTGGGGTTATTGACATTTTACCTGTACTTTATCCTTACAAAACAGAGATCTGAAAACACGACATTCTGGAGTAGGTCACTTCCGGCTACCATATTGAGAGAACCAACCTCTAAAATTTCATCCAACACTATTTCTCTGTGTCCCTCTGTGCACACCTGTCGGTAACTAAACGCTTATCTATGCTGACGTATAAGAGCCGTTCCCTTTACTCAAAGTTAGATCTACATCTAGATGCTCAATCTTGTCGCAAAATAGAAATAAAAAAAAAAGTTGAAATTATCTATGTTGATCCTTATAGAGAATGCAAAAAAAAAAAAAATTGGCATAATGTTCTTTTGTTAAAAGAAACAAATTTTGATTTCTTATGTTGGAAATAAATGTGAATTAAGAATCATACAGCTTTATAATTATATTTTAACCATTATATTAATGGTTTTCAAATCATTTAATTCTATAACCGAGTCGTGAGATTAATGGTTTTGCAATCAATCAGCTTTGTAAACAAGTCATCATTATAATTGTTTTCAATTCATTCAATTTCATGAACAAGACGACAGCTTAATTGATTTACAATTGTTTAACTTATAGCCGATACAACAGACGTATGGTTATCCAATTAATTAACTGTGTAGCCAAGTCACTAGATCATTGTTTTGCATTCATTCAAATTCATAACTGGGTACTCAGATAAAAAGTTTTTAATCGTTAAACTTTATATCAGAGCTATGAGATCAATGGTTCTGAATCATTCAACTTAACAACCGAGACATTAGGTTAGTGGTTATCCAATAATCAACTTTATTTCCAAGTCATCACAATAATGGTTGTCCAGTCATTCAGTTTTATAACCGAAGTATCAGATCCATTGTTTTACAATGATTCAACTTGAAACCGCGTCATTAGATTAAGGTTTTTGAATCATCGATCTTTATAACCGGCTGAATTAGACTAATGGTTTTCCAACATTCAACTTTAAAACCTAGTCATTGAATACATACTTTCTTAAAGGTATTCAAACTTTGATTGAAATATGCTCTTCGAAGTTAGAAGTTTTAAGGGTCTATTGTTACTCAGACAATTAGAACTAAAAATTAGAATTAGTAAAACACATATCGCGATAGACTACATTCAGCCGTCAATAGTGCAAAATTGCAGATATATTGTGGAATACCAAATTGCAAGAAGACACCGAAATATTATGATATGTAAAATAAACTTTGAAAGATGGAAACCTTAATTTGGATGAGGACTACATTCATAAAAGTCATTTTAGAATAAATGCCTATATGAGTTATATAGCTTATACTGACCTTGAATTAACAAGAGTATCTGAGTTGAGACCTACATGGAAAGGAAAGAAACTTTAATAAATATCATATGACAGGAGAAGTTCAATTTTCTACTTTTTCCACATTTACTTATGAGAGTTATTTATCGGCTACAGTCACAATTAAAACTTAGACCAGATGAACTTCATTAAATAAGAGATTTTACAAATATGAGATCGATATATTGTTAATGTTTGAAGTTTGCTCAGAATATCGAAGTTTGTAGACGAGAAATACCGCTGCTAGCAACATCCACACGTACCTAGGCACTGCCTTAATTTGCAAAGTTCAATACTTATAAAAAAGAGCAGCATCTGAGGAAATAAAATTGATCCACATTGATTAATCGATTAATGGATGTTTCTTGTTCAAATGATTCGATTCTAAATGATTATTTTTACTGATGTTTTTTTAAAAATAATCCTGTTTTATGTCCAAAGGAATTGTATATTTATTCGAACAGCAAGACAAAACGTCTTGTCCAAAAAAGCGTAGACTCTCAACTTTTATCTCTACAATCCAAATAACATTTTATTTCAATTCGAAAATGCAAATCGATGTAATATTGAAAAGAACTATTGCTTATGGAAGCGGTTCTGAACTTTTCTATATGGAATCATCAACGGAAGCCATCTTTTCTAAACGAGTACCATGGTCCATGGAAACTCTTTTCAGATCTGTATGACACTTCATAAAGGTCAATAGTTTATTTCCAAGTATTTATCACCGTACGGAATTGAGTTAACGTTCTGATATCACTTACAATCAATGGTTTGAAAAGTGGATACGAAGAGACAATTCTTCAATGTTACAATTGTGAAGAATTCATTTTCATGCATTTTTGCTGTATATTTTTAACACAGTAAGCCTTCTAAAATATCACTTCAGTCAATATTCTAGAGATCCTTGTTACATTTTGTAAAATATTATCGCTATGATTTTTAGATGCATATAAAAGATCTAGAAAAGATAGGGACGCCGCCATCATTGTAGTGGTGGAAAGAAAAAGGGAAGCATTTTAACATCCAAAAATATGCCCCGCTCAGACGGCGTGTCAAATAGTGACCGTTTTGTCGAAGTTGAGAAATTCTGTACATGGATGTACCATGATGTGGAACAAACAAGATGTGTTTATGTACCATCTACCCATCTATCAAGTAGCCAATGTCAATGCTCATTATGAAGAGTCTACGTGTGCAAGCTCTCTAACATTTTTTTACTAAAGATCTTTGAAGATTTTAACTAAAGCATTAAAAATTGCTGGATTTTCAGTAAGCAGATATTTTTTTTATATTACGCAAAGCGTTGTGAAACAATGTAACAGGCCATGTGCCGAGCGCATTTGTTCATCGACATGCGTTCGGCATGTAACAATATACCTTTAAACACTTCGTCACTCACAGATGGTCGTAGCTGGAATATATCTCTGTCTGAATGGCTTTATATCCTGCCTCCTCACCTCTCACTCATCATCACCCCTTTGCCAGTTACAACTATAACAGAAAACCTTTTTTTGAATTTGAATTTTTATTTTTATTTTTTTTGAAGATCCAAACACGTGCACCAGCTTTATTTAACCTCCGTATCAATGGGGTCATGATGCCACCATCATCCCTAACAATGGTAGGCCTATTGAACCTTGAAGCATTCTGCGCACTGCCCCTACCCCAACCCATCGTTTGTCGTATCTGAATTCAGTTTTCCAAACTTTATGTGTAACCTGTGAACGTCACCTTCTTCTGTATATTTTTTACGTAGCCGCATTAAAGGCGAAATGTTTGTATTTTAAAGTAACAGTTGAGTTGTTTCTTTTTTTTTGTCCCGTAATTATAAAGTTGGATGCCTGTTCCTTTTTAGCCTCCCTTGAGGTGGAGTAGAAACATTGAGTCTAAACAAGTCAGTTCTGTAATCAATAAAGTAATTACAATAGGCCATTTATAACTGTTTTACAAATTTGATGTGATCCCGAGTTTGAAGTGGACAATTGATATAATTAGGAGTATTGTTTTCATCTCCTCGTTTGTCCTTCCTCATGAGCACTGTGTGTATGGCTTAGAGACTTGTCCGTGTTGAGGGAAAGACTTGAAACTTGGCACATACATATAACAACTTCTTAAACAATTTCATAAAGAAGCATTTGTTTAAAATCTTAAAGATATCAGATTTCAAAATTTGTTACCATACAATATTTTCTGATTTTTTTTAAAATCACTGTAATGCATGATTTTTTTCTTTATAAAGTTTGATCGTTTTCAAGTTTCGTTACAAATATTTATTAAAAAAAGTTTTCAACCTAATCTGACAAACGAAAAAATGTCTTCTAGGGTATAAACAAAACATTTTGAGAGAAGATAAATCACACAGTTCAATTAGAAAGAACAAATGCGCCCTTAAAGCTGTTAAGTATTTCTTGAATACACGCATTTCCCCTTCCATCTACACTTTTGTTCATCTAACTGTATTGTTTTTACTTTATATTCTTTTGAATTTGCTGGTGAGTTCTTTGATCCAATCAACGGGGTGGCGATGGGAACAAAGATGGGCCCTAGCTACGCGTGACTTTTCATGGGTTCTCTTGAAACGCAAATTCAAAATACTTATCAAGGTCCTCAACCGGAACATTATTACCGTCACATTGATGACGGTATTGGTATAACTACTTTGCCGGAACATTATTACCGTTACATTGATGACGGTATTGGTATAACTACTTTGCCGGAACATTATTACCGTCACATTGATGACGGTATTGGTATAACTACTTTGTCAACAGAGGAACAGAACAGCGACATTAATTTTGTGAAACGGCTCCATCCTTTAATTCCTTTACTTCCGAAATATCCGCCACTTCGGTTAACTTTCTGGACATCAAAATCACTCTTAGGGACAACTCATTATATTCCTCTGTCTACTACAAGCCCACGGACAGCCACTCCTATTTAACACATACCTCCTCTCACCCTATATCATGTAAGAGGTCTATCCCTTATTCACAAATGCTTCGCTTGCGTCGTCTTTGCCAAGATAATTCAGACTTTCGATCTGAATGAGCACGGATGAGTCATTTTTTTCTCGGCATGTGGGTATCCGATAGACACTTTGGAGGTTGCTTTGAGTAGGGTGTCTAAGGTAAGTAGAGCAGAGTCATTGTTAACCAAAGACACAACATCCTCTGAACGCACCAAACTCATCATGATCTACATCCGCAGAACGTGGTCGCTCAGAAGATCATTTTCCAAAATCTAAATAAGTATTCTTAAGGCTGACCCTTAGGGTTGTAAGGTTTTTGATGAGGCGCCCCTTGTCGTGTTTCGGAGAGCAAAAACCATGCGGGATCTGTTGGTTCGTAGTCGAGTCAACACTGACAACCACTCGGGAACTCGCACCTGCAATAGACCCAGGTGCAAGACTTGTCGTTTTGTCTCACAATCTTGTGAGGTGAAAATGCCCCGAGGTACCTTCAGGATGACTGACTCATTCACTTGTACTAGTCGCAACCTTATATATGCGATAGTGTGCAAACGTTGTGACTTAGTTTACAAAGGTAAAACGGGTAGGACACTTTCTACTCGCTTTTTGCGAACATTTAAAGGATGTAGCCGTTGGAGCTCCGAAGCTTGTACCCCAGCATTTTTGTTCACCGGGTCACCAAGGTACCTCTGATATGGAGATTCTTGGTTTACATATATGGAGAGGAGACGCTAGGTCCCGTTTTCACTTCGAACAGAGGCTTTTCTTCGGAATAGGTAATTTGTCCCCAGAAGGAATAAATGTCCAACACGTCTTTTTTCAAAACTATCAGGTTTGAGGATACGTTTGATACTTTGGCATTCCTTTTTTTTAGTTTTCCTTCATAGGGCTGCTCTTGGCAATTTGTGGATTTTATTTTATTCATCGCTCCATTTGCATTCTATGGCACCTTTTCATATCGGGAGTGCGAAGTTAACCTTTGCTTTTCAGTCAAATGGCATCTTTCTAAGATCCGTTAGAGGCTAGTTTGTTTATGTCCTGTAATAATATGGGCTTGATCGTTCTTACCGATTCAACCTCTTAGTCTATTCAAGCCAGCATGAAAGTCACTGTTCTTGAAGCATCTATTTTTGTAGATGCGGATAGCTCAGTGGTTAAGTGCCTGGTGTTGTATCATCAAGGCGATGGGTGCCGCATCGAGGCGCAGGTTCGATCCCTGTTCATTCCATCTGTTGTAATGTTTTCACGTCTTTCGTCTTATTTGTCGGTCTCGAGCTAGATTTTTCTATACTACTTCTCTCTCTCTCTCTCTCTCTCTCTCTCTCTCTCTCTCTCTCTCTCTCTCTCTCTCTCTCTCTCTCTCTCTCTCTCTCTCTCTCTCTCCCTCAATCTTTCTCTTTCTCTTGTACTCCTATTTTCTAACTGTCATTTTCTTTCAAGAATATTTTCTTTTAATTCTTATCTGTTCAGCATACTTATCTTTTTGGAGTTTTATTTATTTATTTATTTATTTATTTATTTATTTATTTATTATTTTAGAAATACTTGTTTAGTCAATTTTAATATAATATTTTTTAAATATTTTTCAACCCCTAAATAATAAATTGTTTTTTGTTTTTGTCTTTTCTGTGACTCTTTTCTTTACGTATTTGCTATAATTTTTTTTTCTGTGTACACTTCCCCATTATTTTATTTTATTTTATTTTATTTTTTTTTTTGGGGGGGGGGGGGGGGCGGTAGGTCTTTCTATATATGACCTTATATATATATATTTATTTTAAATTTTATTTTCATAGTTTGTATTTCAAATTTTATGTGAATATCCTTGTGTGGTTTGTTGTTTTTGTTTTTGTGTCTGACGAAGGCTTAAAGTCGAAAGCTCACGGTGTTTTTTTTTGTTTTGTATATTTTGGAGCTGCTCTCTACCTATTTTTTTTCACGGTACTTCACATCTAGATCTAGATCTAGTATTATCCCATGGTAGTGGAATAATGATTGGTTTTTTTTTTAATCATATAATATAAATTTAAGATTACCTCAAATTCTTTGTTAGCTTACATCTATGCAAACGTTTCAAGTTTCACTAAGAGGTGAATTTGAACAATTTTTTAGTGCTTTAACTGGCGTGAAATTTGTGATATGATTTAACTTCATGTGCAGTCAATCCCAAAACTAGGTGCTCCGCGAGGGCGCTTTATAGGGCAAAAAAACCTGGATATTTCTAATGTACCGGCCTTCCCATTTTGGTAAAATTTTGTATAGAGATACTTAAATTCACAATTAATATATTAGCAAGATAAAGATTCAAATAATTGAAAGCAATCGGTTGAGTGAGTAAGAAAATATCACATCTAACAAAATAGTAAAATGCTTATCAGTCTAAATTCCATAGGTTTTTCGCTCGAGAAAAAAGCAAAACCTAAGTCTAGCACAATAAAACAAACCTTCCGCGACTTGGATTCGTTCAAAAAATTTTATTGGTATCATTAGAAAAACATAATAATTATAATAACGTTTTCAACAATTTCATTTTGATACTTTGCAGCACTTTTTAATTTCCAATGGAAGGATTTCGAACACGTCCACTGTCCACCCCACAAGTATAAAGCTAAAATCTAGAAAAACGTAAGTGTGGTAATTGTGCTCAGTTCTCGGTGCTGATGGGAAATCAGCTTACTTTATATATTCCAAAATCAGTTTATAATCCTTTAATCACTTATTGGAAGATTATGAATTCCGCAAAAGCATTTCGTAAGATTCTGTACCTTGAGAAAACTCTTAGCTGAGCATTTATGTAAAGCTAATGAATCTTTATCTGGAAAAATTGTTTTCTTTTTTACACAATAAGGTAACTATTATTATAAACTAGTATCAAGGAGCACACTTGACAATTGAAATTAGGTAATCCATAACCGTAGGCGAACTACACTTAAATTTACGCTTAAAAAATAGATAAAGTAGAGATGGAAGAGCAGGAAACGAGCAAACACTTAACTGCGAAGCACATCTCGAATGTCCCGGGGATTTCCAATAAATAATTGAACACTGCAATTGTATAGACGAAACTATACCCTTTATAGGAATGAATTGTCAAGGACTTTTTTGGAATTTGGATCAACAAAAAAGATAATGGCCGGCCGCATTAAAAACTTTGTAAACGCTTTCGTTTTTTTGTAACCAGTGTTTCGGAACAATCGTACTTAAATTTTGTACAAAGACTCCTTTTGCTTGAATTCTTTCCATTTCTCAACAGCTTGAAGGTTTTTTTAGTTTTTAAAAAGGCCCGCTCCACAAGGTTTTTATTGTTCATCAACAAACTGTCTGCACTTTAGTTTGGCACAAATGTTATCATCATCGTTTCTACATTATCTCAGAGTACTTTTCGTTTTTGATTTTTTTTTTGTTTTTGTTTTTTTTCTTTAGGATTTTTGTTCTTTTTTAATAAGAAACAGTACTTCAAGCCATATCGTGACGTAAAGAGAGGAAAACTGTCCGGAAAACAAAAGTCTCCAGGTCTTATTACCTGTGATCCGCCGCTAATCTTGCATCGTATGATGATCCTTACTTCAAACAAAAGGATCTCAGAAACACATTTCAAGTGCTGTTCCTGAACGTGATTGACACTGTGACTTACATACTTGTCAATAATGTAGGCCTACTAGTCCATGCATTCTTTTGGCCAAAAGAGAGAGAGAGAGAGAGAGAGAGAGAGAGAGAGAGAGAGAGAGAGAGAGAGAGAGAGAGAGAGAGAGAGAGAGAGAGAGAATATTTAACTGATGTTAACATCCAGTGCTCTCAGTGTTCTAACTAAGCCCCGACTTCAAAGTCATGATCCTTTAGATATTCCTTAAACTTTGGAATAAAAAAAAACTGATTGGTAATTTTAACGTGACCTCACCAGAACGGAAATCAATTTTCTAAGTCTTCCACGGAAGGCAGTTCAGAGTTCACAAAAGCGGACCAAACTGCTGTATTGTCGAGCATTTCTCGCCTCAACTACCTTTCTCCATCGCTGGCTGGTATCTGAGCGGCGTCTTTATTTGTTGTACATGTCTCAGCCAGGGAATGTATCGCTAAGACGGCCTCCCCCCACAGAGGAAATAAACACATGTAGTTTATTACTCTCTATTCTGGAGCCCCTGTCCTCCAGTACATGATCATGTCTCAGCCAGGGAATGTATCGCTAAGACGGCCTTCCCCACAGAGGAAATAAACAGATGTAGTTTATTACTCTCTATTCTGGAGCCCCTGTCCTCCAGTACATGATCATGTCTCAGCCAGGGAATGTATCGCTAAGACGGCCTTCCCCACAGAGGAAATAAACAGATGTAGTTTATTACTCTCTATTCTGGAGCCCCTGTCCTCCAGTACATGATCATGTCTCAGCCAGGGAATGTATCGCTAAGACGGCCTTCCCCACAGAGGAAATAAACAGATGTAGTTTATTACTCTCTATTCTGGAGCCCCTGTCCTCCAGTGCATGATCGTGTCTCAGCCAGGGAATGTATCGCTAAGACGGCCTCCCCCCACAGAGGAAATAAACACATGTAGTTTATTACTCTCTATTCTGGAGCCCCTGTCCTCCAGTACATGATCATGTCTCAGCCAGGGAATGTATCGCTAAGACGGCCTTCCCCACAGAGGAAATAAACAGATGTAGTTTATTACTCTCTATTCTGGAGCCCCTGTCCTCCAGTAACCAGTGCTTGTTGAATAGACATCTCGCTAGTTCCACCGATGTCATTATTATGATAGTCCTGTGGGTTCGGGCGGCAAATGTAGATATTTGTTTGTATATCTTTTTTTCTTTCATTATTATGCAAACATGTGTTTCCACATTTGCATATTGAGATCCGAAATCCTATACTCTAAGTGAAACTTTTTGTGAAAGCCTAAAATGTTTGTTTGCATGAAATAAAGAAAAGCTTAATAATATTTATATTTAACTTAAATCTAGATCTGCTAATTTACTAACCAGGGTTTTTGGCCGAGATCGAGCTTTCGTTAAACAAATAAGATGTAGATCTAAAACAGATTGAGTGAGCAAAACAATAGGTATGTAAAAAGCAAAAACGTGCAATGTAAATAGTGAGACAGCCTTAAGCATTAGGACAAACTAGCTATTATGTTCTCCTAAAATAGAAGATTGGGGATAGTTAGTGATGTTACAAAATTTAGACCAGCGCGAGGTTCGCTCAATATCGATATAAAAGATGCCATCGAATCCCGATACACCTAGCGGGCTGGGACAACTTGCTCGATTTGTCTGATCAGACATCGGAGGAACAAAAATTAATGGTAGACATAGGGAGGTGAAGCTTTTGAAACAAAAGAGAGAAAGAGAGAGGGGAGAGAGAGAGAGACAGAGAGATTGGGCGAGATACTGAGAGCGAGAGAGAAAGGAGGGGGGGAGAGAGACAGAGAGATTGGGCGAGATACTGAGAGCGAGAGAGAAAGGGGGGGGGGGGGTAGAGAGACAGAGAGATTGGGCGGTATACTGAGAGCGAGAGAGAAAGAGAGAGGGAAGAGAGAGACAGAGAGATTGGGCGAGATACTGAGAGCGAGAGAGAAAGGGGGGGGAGAGAGAGAGAGACAGAGAGATTGGGCGAGATACTGAGAGCGAGAGAGAAAGGGGGGGGGGTAGAGAGAAAGAGAGATTGGGCGGTATACTGAGAGCGAGAGAGAAAGGGGGGGGGGAGAGAGACAGAGAGATTGGGCGGTATACTGAGAGCGAGAGAGAAAGGGGGGGGGGGAGAGAGACAGAGAGATTGGGCGGTATACTGAGAGCGAGAGAGAAAGGGGGGGGAGAGAGAGAGAGAGAGAGAGAGAGAGAGAGATTGGGCGAGATACTGAGAGCGAGAGAGAAAGGCCTCTCCTCTCTTTAGGCATATCCAATCCTTGTGCGTCATTCAACTCTCTCATATCTTCATCCGTTTTTTTTTTTTTTTTTGTGATTTTGTTTTTTGGACTCTAAGGATTACAGTTTTTTGTACATCTGTCACTCCTCTTACATTTAGCCACTTTATTTCTCCATCCAACATCTTTTCTTTCTGTTTTCCCTCTTGCGTTTTCCTTCGATTATTCCAACTGCACCGAACTGTTATAGTTGCTCTCTTCTCATCACATGGCCTAAACAAGTTGCTTGGCGCTCACGTCTATTCTGTTTATGGGTGGCCTTGTAGTGTCGGCTTCTCTAACACTGTTTTGTTTGATTTCTTTGCAGTCCTTGAGATTCGTAGCATTCTCTGTAAAAATAGCTTTTCTGTTTCCTTTAGTTTCTTTTGTAGTTCGTTTGATACTGTCAAAGCCTCGCATGCATACACCAGGATGGGTTCAAAAAGTACTCCAGGGCTTTTTTTCTTGCGTCGATGAGATGTATTTGTTAGTACTGATTTCATTCTATGAAAACTCATTTTGGCTTGCGCAATTTTATTGTTGATGCATCCATTGTTTAATATTGAAGTACCAAAGTCTTAGAATCAACACCTTGCTTCAATTTACTCCCGTTGATAAAGATGTTGATCAATGAACACTCATTATTACGACTGACGACCATAACTTCTGACTTTTTGTTCTTCATTTCCAATCCTTTCTTTCTGTATTCTTTGAATGATCTATGCAAGTCTTCTTTATTTTCTACATTTCAAACAGTGTCATCGGCGTGTCTCAAATCCTTTAGGTTGTGCCCTCCTGCTTCAATTTCTGGGTATCCTTCTAGGGTTTGAATAATTATTTTACTGTAGAGAGAAGAAAGATGTGGGGAAAGCAAACATCCTTGTCAGACACCACACTTTAATTCTTTTTTTTTTAGATGAACTGATTTCCCCATCAACTCGCATTGTTGCTGTCTGTTCACGGGACATGTTTTTGATCATTAGTAGATCTTGTTCCATCTATCTTCAGCTGTGTTAGTTGTGTGATTATCTCATCATGTCGTACTCTGTCAAATGTCTCGGTGTAATCAATGAAGCACAGATTTACCTCTTTTGTTTTTTCCAGAGGTCGTTCAGTTATAGTTCCAATGATGTAGAATGATAGCATCTGATGTGCCTTTCCCCTCCACAAAGCCACACTGTTCCTATGCTATTTCTGGTTTGATTTTGTTTCTAACTCGCATCATGGTTATCCTTAAAAGAATTTTGGTGATATGACTCATAAGACTGATGGTTCTAAGTAATTCACACTTTGTTGCCCTTGGTTTCTTTGGCTGTGCTGAAAGTATGTGTTTGGAGATGTGAGGTGAAATCTGACCAGTGTCATAGATTTCGTTGAGTAATGATGCGATTTTATAAATTATAATTAGTCTTGAAGTGCATATAAAAGTTCCCCTGATATACTGTCTGTTGCTCAGTCTAATTCCCGTTTCTGACTGATGCCTGGATCACATCTTTCATGTACGTGTCTCATCAAAATTTTGCGCTTCATTATATTGTGAACCTTTCTGTGGTCTTCAAAAACTTCACTAATATCTGCTTTGGACTTTTTCTATTTCCATAGTGATGACTCCATTTTCCTTTAAGTTAGGAATCCTGAGGATGAGCAGGTTTTCCTCCAAGAGATTTCTTCAGTGTTTCTATAAAAGCTCTGCTCACTACCCCTGTGGTACAGCTCGATGTTTCTCCACTTGTCATCGATCCACTTCTCCTTGGTTCTATAACAATATTCTTCTAATTTCCTCATGCGATGTTTCGTATTCTACTACTTACTTATTATTTCTCTCCTTTTTTCAATGAGGTCCAAATATCTTCAGACATCCACTTTTGTTTTATGTTCCTTTTGACACTTGGTGTTACTCCACGGCTGCTTCTGTGACCGCTATTTTGAACTTTACCCTGTACTGGTACATTTCCTCAGCTTTTTCTAAGACTTCAAACACATTATGAACAGCCACAAGTTATTTTTCTAGAAGAGTCTGGCTGGATTTCAAAAGTGCAAAGCCAAGATTTGTATATTTAGATGTACTTCGGGGTTTTTTCCAAGTTTTAGTTTGAACTTAGTAGACATATGATCTCTATAACAGTTTGCACCAGGGTATGTCTTTGCCAAGAGAAGCGCGTTTCTGATTAGGATGTAACTGTTTTAGTTTCTACTTACATCTCTTGGGCTTCTCCATGTCTATTTCCTTCTTGTAGGCACTGAGACCATGTGTTTCAGAAAAATATGGGTTTTGGTATGACATGATCTGCGCTTCCATGTTTCAGATGCCCAACTCATGGCGCCCTACCATGTTTTCTTCTCTCCCTTATTCTAGTTTTGGACTTCAATCGTCTCAGACGACAAGAGGGTCTCGCAGTCCGCATTGCGCCTTTGCTTTCTCTAAAGCGTGATAGAAAGTTTCGGTCATCATCGCTATCAGTTGATGTTGGTGGGTATATTGTTTTGAATGATGATAAGGTCCAATGTTTTTCCAGCTTTCGTTAAAAGTAGAATTCGATCCGAGAGCGACCATTATGTTTTCACTGTTTCCCCATATTGTAATCAGCGCAATAGACACTCTTTTCTCATGTTTGGTACCTCCTGAGAAGATTTTGTAATTAAAACGTTTTTGAATAACAAAGTTTTTTTCGTACCTCCTAAGCGTCCAGACACAGCACTATAATAAATAATGGGACGGGTTTTATAAGTCTATGTAAGGTAGTTTAAAAGGAAAATCAGAAGTTCTTAAAAAATAAATTTAAAAATTTTCCGATCATATAAATCAGTATCTCTGGAAATGGTGCAAGCATTATCACATGATGCCTTGAGATTTCATACACTCTTACTAAAAGTTTCAGATTAAGTCGAGCTTATCCTATCTCTTAGGACCAATTAGAATGTACTTACTATAATATTTACAAGGAATAATCTGCTCAGACTAGCGGTAGCCTACAAAATCTTGTGTGGTGTTAGTACTTTTTCTGCGGAAGATCAATTTAATGTTATTCTTGTCATTTTTGTGAATGTTTTTTTCTACATTTTCAAAATTTCACAACTTGAATTACTTAATCTTTAAATGATATTCATACTTCATGTTTTTTTGGAGGATGAATCTCACACTTGAAGATATGTGACAAACTGGTTATCCAATTCAATTGATCTAAAAACTTCCTTACGCTAGTCTTCAATATACTGCAGTAGAGCCCTTGGGGCAGTGACCATCTCCAAAGTGAATAGTATTTCCTTGTAACTTCAATTTAAATAAACTTGTTTAAAATAATCTTAGTAAATTAAACTTTGGATCTTCCTCCTGGACGCTACAAGAAACTTGAAATCTACAGGAATGAGGATAGAGAGATTTAATGTGCAAATGCAATTTTTTGAAAGATAAGGAAGTCAGTTTTGAAATATTATTACTCTTAATACTGCTTGGCATAGTGATATCAATTATCTTTCAATTTTAAGAAATTGGATTTGGCTTTCTCTCTCCTTTAAAATATCTCTTTCTCTTCTCTCTCTCTCTCTCTCTCTCTCTCTCTCTCTCTCTCTCTCTCTCTCTCTCAGTGTGTCTCCTTCCTGAATATCAATCTCGCGGAATAGATATCTATTTATTATTATTCTGTGTCTTTTTTTCCTAGGCTCCCTAACTTATAAGATGTAGTAAATCACTCGCACAGCTGTAATGTCGTGTGTCGTTACACGCAATCATTGAGCATCTCATTGGAATTCCATAACGATTCGCAGTTTCCAAAACTGGTATAATCATTTGGTTCGCTCCCTGGAAAGACGGCCTTCAAGTCAATGGAGTCGTGAACATGACTCAGAGTGGTATAGAAAACCCAGGGAATCCCGAAACTCGTCACATGTCCAGCCAGAAGAGATCAGGATGTTGAGGACATTGGGTAGGAAAGAGGACGGGTCTTCAACAGCGTAGAGTGGCGCTTCAGTATAATATTAATAATATAAAATGCACTGCAGCAGGGTTGGCCGGTGAAGGTAAAGTTTTGTAACAAAGGAGAAAAGCTTGTAACCAAATGGTGAGGTGGTCTGAGAAAACAAGTCGGTAAAGTAACTTCTGCGGTTTAAGGTTCTAAATGTGGTGCGGATAAGCCCTGGTCGAAACTGAACGAGTTCTTTACTTAAGAAGTTCAGCCATTTTTATATATAATCTAAATGAGGTAGAGGCTTGAATATTGTCTATCTATATTATAAAACATTTTTTTTCTGAATCCTAACGGCCGTCAAAGTCAGAAAAATCTTTAAAATTTAATTATATTTTACCTATTATTTTGCAACCGCGTAGGGGAATTTTCACCGATTAGAAAGGTACATCGTTGTATTTGTTTTTTTTTTCGCTCTTTTCTCTGGTTCTAAGAGCGCAGGAACAGATTTCTAGTTGTTTACATAGTCATTACATATTCAGCGTAACACACCAGTGAAAATATGTGATTAATTTCACCATATCTACAGCTCAAGTTATTTCTTTTCTATTTCCAAACTTTTACACTCCAAAACACTTTCATAGAATCAGTAAACTAATTTTCTATGCTGAAGATTGTTATTCTTATCACATGTAAAATGGTTTAAAAGTAGAAATTCTATCGCTGCTGACAATTTTTCCCGGTACCGGTACCTTAAAACAAAAACATGGCTTACTCACCAAATTGATATGTGGAAACTAAGGTGCTTTCCTATTAAAGTCACCTCAATAGACCATAACTGAAGGTTTAGTTTCTCAAGAAACGGTCAAATGAGTGTTAGAATCATATTTTAGTCACTCAGTCACCGGGGGAAGCGAAATTCGGTCAGAAAAAGAGAGAAAAGAGAGTCTGAAAGAGACATGATCTAACATCAATGTTAGCCCCAGTGCCACACCTACAAAACCTCCAGGAATGAAGCTTAAGGGAAGGAAAATTTTATTTTTGTCCAATTCAAAGAACTTAGTTTAATTATCTCAGTGTATTTAATCGGTTTGAAAGTTTCACAGAAGAAATGACTCGAATCTACTTCTAGGTCTTGATTTAGATTAGGTCAAGACGAGAGCAAAAATAACTTGAAGATTGGTTTGCTTTGCCTATAGCTGGATTTATATTGGATCTAGATATAATCTGGAGTAAAGATCATGATTTCAAAATTTTTTTAGTTTAATCTAATCTAAATGTAAACAGACGTAAAGTCCATGATAATATTGTACTTGTAATGGTCTTATTTAGAAGCTAAATCTAAAGATACCCCAAGAATATGAATTAAAAGACAGATCTCTATTGCCAACTATTGATAATTGATAATACTGAAATGTAAAAGATGTTTCTTACAGTCAGTTCCACAACAGTAACAGAAATAAAGACAAACAGTCTGCCTTGGGCAGTGACCTCTCACACAAGTTAGTTTTTATTATTTCGTATTCGTACAAAAAAATGGATTGGATACCATGACATTCCCCTTTTTATATTAAATTCAGCTTATTGATGGTAAAAGATGGTAAGTCATTACTTTTACAATAAAATAATAGGGTCTTAGGCCGTACTTGGATAGTAGTCTCTGCATCGGTCATTTTCAGTGGTCACTGCTAAAACATCTATATAAATTGCATTTTCAATTTCAAGTTTTCAAAAGAAGACTTCGTATGTATGTGTCTAACAAAGAGAACTATTTTTATCAACCATATCTGTTTTAAAATCCAAGGTGTCCGCTAGGTTCAGGGGTGTGTGCTATGCTGCGGCATTCAAATACTCAAAATTGATCTTGCTTAGCAAGTATATTTGTTGGGCTTCCTAGCCCCTCGGGCACTGCTAGGCGTGTCTGGTGCCTTAGTCCGACTGACTGTTATCGTGTCAGTGAGGGTCCGAGTGTCACGTGACACGCCCTGACAGGATGGTCTATCTATTTGGATAATGTAAACAGGAAAATAAAATAAAATAAAAATAAAAGAAGTTTTAAAAAAACTAAAATCTGTAACTATTATCCCTTTGAGAAAAAGAAGGATAAAGGTCAATTTTTCTTCTGCGGCTAAGGACATAATAACATTTAAATTTCGATTTTTTTGTGGGTTTTTTTTTTTCTTAATTTTTAAATTTTTTGAAACGCTTTCAATTCTTGGAGAGTGTATTTGAGTAAATACCATGACCACAAGCCGGGACATTTTTACCATCAATGAACAATTGTAGAAAACAATATTTAAAAATGTCATGGCCTGTTCAAACTTGCACTGACACCAACTGGAAATTCGGTAAACACTTGTGAAAGATCTCACATCTATTGTGACCTCTTTATTGATTCCAGAAGAGACATGCATGCGAGGCCCGTCTCTGCTCCGCCTTTAGTGTCTGAACCTCCAGGGCAAATCGATGCATAAAGTAAAGAACAGGTTTTGTGTAAAACAGGAAATAATGCGGATAAAAGGACAATGTGAATATGCGTCGTCTCAATTGTACCCTTTATTGGTTACAATTAATTCTTAAAACTTCTTTGTGCCTTGCAAGCGGTGTGTAGAGACTCGTTCATAGATCATCATCAGTGGATGAATAATATCTCACATAATAAAACTCTTGAAACGTATACATTTTTCTAGCTATTTTAGAAGCTGTAGGAATTGTTACTTGATACCATAAAACATTTGTTGTTTCTCTTCAATAAGCTTTGATGATTGGAGATCAAGTAGATATAAAAAAATAAATATCTACATAGTTCATTTGATCAAAAAAAAAAAAAAAAAAGAACGTGAACATTTACCATATGATAGTGAAAATACTTCCATTGCTTAGAATTTATTTTCCGGCTGTCCTTCTGTTTGTGGAGAGGTTTAATTAAAATATTCAATAAATCTTGACTTTAAGGACACATTTGTAGTGTTACAAAAACAAAATCCAAAACTACCACCAGTAACGATATATCATATGTGAATCTTTTTTTTTCTTGAATTGGTACCATTGTTTTGGCACCTTTAAGGTACTTTTACATCCAATGATTTTCTTCCAATCGTTTATTTACTTTTTACTTTTATTTATTTTTTTTTTTTTGTCAAATTTGCAAACAAAAGACGAAAAGGATTGAGTGTTAAAAATGCGTAAATCAACTTTTTAATCAACTTAACCTTTTTTTTCCATGCCATTTTGTATCAAGTGTTTTTATAGATTTCAGACTACTTGCACTCATCAAATCTGCATAATAATCCTGCCAAGAACATGGTCGACATATAATTTTCTTGAAAAAAATATTGCTAGGTTGATGACGTGCTAAGAAAATGAAAGTTTCACACTTGCGCCTGGTTTAAAGCATAGATTAAAACTTTATGGTTTATTTGAACTTTAGTAATACATTTTGTATGCGTTGTAAAACAGTAAATTACAAATTAATTCAAAAAAATTGGGTACCAAGGCCCTATGATGATTCCTGAAAGTTCCAAGTCGAAAAAGATCGAGTCAACACACCATCATGTCTGTGACTGGCCGCAGAAACTCAACCTGTACTCTTTTATCAAGACATTCAGACAGACTCTTGTCGCAGAACAGCTCCTATTCATCACATTATTATCATTCAAATCTATAAAGGTCAAAGGCACATGGCCAATTAGTATTGCCAAAAGTTATTGTAGCCAATTTCACTACATCACAGGCCCCAATGAACATTTTTATACTCATTCTGAATTATGGGTCCTCAATAAAGATTAAAAATCTTCCTCTTCCATTTAGACTCTTTAGACTGTATATATTTCTCTGCTCAAACCTCCATTTCCCTTTGATATTTTTCTTTAACGTTGCGGTTTAACATTGTTAACCCCTTTGGCTTGGCTATCTCCCCCTGGCCTTTTTCATTTTGATTTTCTCTTGATTTTTGTTCCTTATGTTATTAGTTCTTGCATTCGGATAGCTAATAATAATATATTGGAAACATTCGCTTTACTGATTTTTTTTTTGCTCTTCCTGCCTATAGAGCAGCTGAATGTTGAATATTGTTCCGGTCTTAAGCCTCACCAAGCTCATCTGTAAGTTAGGACCCTGAGTTTTAAGCTGCAATGCTAGACAAGTCCCGAATGCCTGAATTTTGTCGCATTTCATGGCGGATAGGCGCGCTGTTGTTAGGTGAGTGTGAAATGTATATTAAGTAAGGTCACGGATCAGAACCGAGTTTATATTATCTGGGCCCTGATCACGATACTGTCGTCAACTATTGAACTCTTTTTTTTTTTGTTTGGGTCAGAGAAGCGAAGTGTGGCAGGATCGAATGTCTCACACGGGTCGATTTGACATTGCGATCAATAGAAAACATGAACCGGTCTATTCAGATCTTCCTAAGTGGTTTATTCTCTTCAGGAACGATCGAGCTGTGCAAATTTGGGTATTTTCTTTCTAAATTATCTCGGTATTGAGCGTGAATGACCGATACAAAAGACTGTTGCCGGGAGTATTTATAAGCACGGATGGCCTGAGGCTGGCAAGGTTCCACGTTATTGTGTCTGGTCATGTAATCTAGGGAAGCCTGAGGCTGGCCAGGTTCCATCTAATTGCGCCTGGCGTGTAATCTAGGAAAGCCTGAGGCTGGCCAGGTTCCACCTAATTGCGCCTGGCGTGTAATCTAGGAAAGCCTGAGGCTGGCCAGGTTCCACCTAATTGCGCCTGGCGTGTAATCTAGGAAAGCCTGAGGCTGGCCAGGTTCCACCTTATTGCGCCTGGTCCTGTAATCTAGGGAAGCCTGAGGCTGGCCAGGTTCCACCTAATTGTATCTGGTCCTGTAATCTAGGGAAGCCTGAGGCTGGCCAGGTTCCACCTAATTGCGCCTGGTCCTGTAATCTAGGGAAGCCTGAGGCTGGCCACGTTCCACCTTATTGCGCCTGGTCCTGTAATCTAGGGCAGCCTGGGGCTGGTCAGGTTCCACCGTGTTGTGTCTGGTCAGGTAATCTAGGGAAGCCTGGGGCTGATCAGATTCCACCGTGTTGTGCATAGTCAGGTAATCTAGGGAAGCCTGAGGCTGGTCAGGTTCCACCGTGTTGTGTCTGATCCGGTAATCTAGGGAAGCCTGGAGCTGGTCAGATTCCACCGTGTTGTGCATAGTCAGGTAATCTAGGGAAGCCTGAGGCGTATCCTATATTGCACATCTTGAGATAAAGATGTGTTAGCCTTGACAAAATGCATTTTTGAAAGACAAAGTCTTTGAAAACACGTTGTTACATGCCAAACACAAGCCGATCAACCGCGATCTTCTGAACAATCTTCATAGTTAACATTCTACTAACTGCTTACAACAAAAATATAACTTAACATATGATGTTTTCCTGGTCAGTTTTTTTCTTTATCATTATTGTGACACTCGCCGATGAATAATTGCTGTGTATAATAAGGAAAAAAAGTAGGGAAGTTAAACGTTCCCTGTCCTTCAAAGGTCTCCTGTCAAATGATTTCAAGACAAGTATCTTAAATTTTTTTAGATCATAACTCAGGTATATTGTTTAGAGTATAGTTCCATAACATACTTCTTAATTCAAACAAACCTGTCACTTTATTTTTGCAAGTTGCGTATTCAACCCAACTCTACGGATTTCTGCGAAAAAAAAATATATCTTGACGATATCTCTCAAAGTTTACTTTTTATGTAACATTTTGTTGTCTTTTCAAAAACTGAAATAGTTTTCACAAGCTTTATGCAATTCCGTGCTGTTAAGAGCTGAATGGGTTCTATCGTACCATACATTTCAGTATCTCTAGTTTTCAGTCGTAACCTTGAGCCTCCAGATTTCGGACAATATTGCGACTTTGTTTTTCGAATGTAAAGGCCTAGGAAAAGGGTGGGGGGGAAAAGGAAAGTATACTTTCTCATGAGTCATTAGGTTCTTACAATTTATAGTTTATGTTGCTTTGTGGACTCTAAATATTTAAAATATTTCAGTTCGTCAATTTCCAATTAATTATTTTTGTTTAAGATTCAAGCCATACATATATGCGAACTGAGAAAAATAGCCTCTAAGATTTTCGGTGATCTTAAGTATTGATACATCAAAATTTTAATAAAATGCAAGTAAAAAACTGTTCACAACTTAAGACCAGGAAGCAAAGTATAACAACAAAAGTGTTGACTATTTTGTAGTCTTCCCATTTCTTTTTTTTAGCCTTTTTGAGAGGAATTTGGAGGTCCAAGTCATTATAGTTTTCATTGTCAGACAACATGACAGATAGTTTGGGTGCCTTGATATCTTTTTATGGGTCTGAGACAAATTCTCTTATCTTCTTGTATAGGTAGATCTGCCTCTTTTCATTTAAAACACATGTTGAATTTGGTTCTGGGAAAGAGTTATGTATGGGGAGCTTTGTAGAATTTTTAATCAATCTGATATGAACTCCTCCCTCCATGTCGGCTGCAACTTTTCAGCGACTGAGTCATCAGCCAGAAACCCGGAGTGTAGGTATATCTTGATGCTAAAAAGTTGTTGAAGAATGTTGACCAAAATGCCTTCCACTATGTGAAAAGATAAAAAATTCTTCACCAACTTCACTGCCACAAGGCTGCATAAGGTTCTCAATTTTTGTTTACTTGCATTTTTGTGCTTTCTACATAGGCCTTTCAGTCTGGTGAGTGATGTGCATACCCGCATTCAATTTTGTCTAGCACAGCCTCCAACAGATCTAACCCGAACTCTAATCCTAAACTCTTCTTTCTCTCAAAAATTGAAAAGCATGGCAGACGATCTGTAATTTAGTTTGCAAACAAAGAGAGACCTGTTCGAGGTCCAGAGATGGCAGGGGTGGCTGTTCCGTGTTACCTTGGCTGTGGCCTGAGAGGAAGCACAATGTCTGTGGTGTGGGTTACAGCAGCACTGAAAGAACTAACATCAGCAGCCTCTTCATTACTCGACTCAACTGTGGTCAAAACTCATTGATAACTGACAGTACCATTGCAGCGCTGAAATGAATGCGAAACGTTAAGATAGAATATGTTTAACTCTAGATTTGATCCAGAGCTACTTTAATAGTCATGGAGGGGAAAAGAAAAAATGTTTTCTGAATTTAAATTTAGATCTGTAGTACAACGTGTCGTCTTAAAAAGTTTAATCTAACGAAGGCACTTACTGAGGTCATTTAGTGTAGACATCTAGCATAGACCTAATTTTAATCTGGATAAAACAGCTTATCAAAACCACGGTAAGATACACATCTGTGGAATCTGATTTATCTTCTGACACTGATTGGACCCTGTTTGCAAAACAACTCAACAGCAACATGTAGGAGATATTTTTTAACTTCATTTAAAACATTTGGGACCAGTGTTCAACAATTCTTTCGAGTGATCTCGGGTCGCCATCTTTCAGAAATAGGGTCTATAATAACGTGACGTTTTTTCTGTTATTTTTTTGGTAACGCGGAATCTTCCCCAAATCAGATTAAAAGAAGTTCCCAGATGGATTCATGCGCGCAACTTTAATGCTGTGATCAAAATCATAAGTAATGACTTGAAAAGGCTAAATGGAGTAAAATGGAGTAAAGTGTTTGTAAAATTTTTTTTTTGTTTGAAAGCAGTAAATTAGGTCCAATTTTATGATAAAAACACAAGAAAGCATTGTGGCGACAAATTTTAGATTCGAATGCACCCATCGTCGAAGCGCAAGATGTCCGAGCATCCGTGTATTTACCGTGCGCCCACAACTTTCGGTATAGTAATATTCATGCGCAATGGTTGCCACGCTGCACACGTAAAAATTTCCTTTCGAGTAATGTATAGAATTCCATGACGGGTATCATTGTAAACGTTACGCCAAGACCATCGAGTAACGTCTTGAAAACTGCGTTTTGAGACCAATTTCTGAATTTTGATTCCGTAAAATACTTCGCGAAAAAAATTAAAATGAAATAAAAATTTTGACAGTTTTTCACATTTCTTCTTTTATTATATGGTAAAACAGATGTAGAGTTAATAAAAACGCTCAGAATTAAGTTTTTAACATGAGCATTTTTATATCTATTTTGGGCCATATCTCGAAACATAACTCGCCGGCAGCTACACCTATATAATAAAAGTGAACTTGGGAGACTTTGACGCGAACTCCTGTTATTATCAATTCCATAACTTTTAAACTTTGAAGGCGTCTACAGCACTCATATGGCTAGGTTCTAAATCATAAAAGATCAACTCAAACTGCTTTCTTCAAATTGCTTCAAAATGCTTTGTTTCGTAAGTGTACACTATCTTACGATTACCAATTTCGCGCCCACATTGTAAAATCAAAAAAATAATCTATTTACCCATTTTTCAGAAACATTTATTATCATGTAGGTTGAAATAACTGCGTGACTAAGAATTCTCGCAAGACAATGCATTTTTATGCGCTTAATGCGCAATTTCACAGCTTCTAATAAGCGTTTAGAACGATCTGAAACAGATTGGGAAGGACATGTAGATTTGGTTGATTTCCTTTAATCCAAAAGGGATTTAAGTTCTATATTTAAACTTTGTATTTAGAATCAGAATTATAAATATATCTAGATTCCAGATAGAGATGGATAAGTTGGGGCATAGATATCTGGACCATGTGAGTTAAAGGAGAGATATTTGATAAAAACACGCACCCCAGCCAGGGTCCCGTTCGTAGAACGGAGTTTTCAGCTTGTCATATATATATAAGATCTTACCTTAAATTCTCTTCATACGACACTCTTATCAATTATTCCAAGTTATCTTCAAACTATATATATATACATATCAAACAGCTTCCGCAATCACCATTACTTCTAAACTTATTTCTCTTCTTCTATTACAACAGTTACTTCTAACAGTGCATTATCAATAAATAAATTAGGATATAAAAAAAAGTGGCAATATTCTTATTTTCATATTTTGGCTTTCCTAGAAGCTACATATAGAAGAAAAAAGGAGAAGAGGGGAATTTTATCAAACTTACTGACTTGGAGCAGGGGTTGTTCTAAAATCTAGCTCTGGCTCAGGGATAGGGATTGTTTTAAAACCTTGCTCTGGCTCGGGGACAGGGATTGTTTTAGAACCTAGCTCTGGCTCGGGGACAGGGATTGATTTAGAACCTAGCTCTGGCTCGGGGACAGGGATTGTTTTAGAACCTACCTCTGGCTCGGGGACAGGGATTGTTTTAGAACCTACCTCTGGCTCGGGGACAGGGATTGTTTTAGAACCTACCTCTGGCTCGGGGACAGGGATTGTTTTAGAACCTACCTCTGGCTCGGGGACAGGGATTGATTTAGAACCTACCTCTGGCTCGGGGACAGGGATTGATTTAGAACCTACCTCTGGCTCGGGGACAGGGATTGTTTTAGAACCTACCTCTGGCTCGGGGACAGGGATTGTTTTAGAACCTACCTCTGGCTCGGGGACAGGGATTGTTTTAGAACCTTGCTCTGGCTCGGGGATAGGGATTGTTTTAGAACCTTGCTCTGGCTCGGGGATAGGGATTGTTTTAGAACCTTGCTCTGGCTCGGGGATAGGGATTGTTTTAGAACCTTGCTCTGGCTCGGGGATAGGGATTGTTTTAGAACCTTGCTCTGGCTCAGGGATAGGGATTGTTTTAGAACCTTGCTCTGGCTCGGGAACAGGGATTGTTTTAGAACCTACCTCTGGCTCGGGAACAGGGATTGTTTTAGAACCTTGCTCTGGCTCGGGAACAGGGATTGTTTTGTGAACCTACCCTCTGGGCTTGGGGACAGAGATTATTTTAGAACCTACCTCTGGCTCGGGAACAGGGATTGTTTTAGAACCTTGCTCTGGCTCGGGGATAGGGATTGTTTTAGAACCTTGCTCTGGCTCGGGGATAGGGATTGTTTTAGAACCTTGCTCTGGCTCGGGGATAGGGATTGTTTTAGAACCTTGCTCTGGCTCGGGGATAGGGATTGTTTTAGAACCTTGCTCTGGCTCAGGGATAGGGATTGTTTTAGAACCTTGCTCTGGCTCAGGGATAGGGATTGTTTTAGAACCTTGCTCTGGCTCAGGGATAGGGATTGTTTTAGAACCTTGCTCTGGCTCGGGGATAGGGATTGTTTTAGAACCTTGCTCTGGCTCGGGGATAGGGATTGTTTTAGAACCTAGTTCTGGCTCGGAGACAGGGATTGCTCTAGAACCTATCTCTGTTTTATAACCTAAGGGAGAAAAAACACAAAAATACAGAAAGTGGCTCAACATTAGAAAAAGAGCATCTAAATGAGCATTTAAAGGTAGGGAAGAAAAACGCTAAAGGAAAGAATCGTTAAGAGTATCAAGTGCCAATCTTTCACTAGTACTGTCAAAGTCACATAAGGACAAGTTCGAGTTTAGGAGAAAAAAAAACACATTAGTTATAGATGATTGCTTTCTCTTTTTATATTCCTTATCATTCAGAATCAAATAGTAGTTGTAAAAATGCTGCGATGATTTTTTTTAATTACTAGTATTTGAAAAAATTAGTTTAGATGCCATCCTATATCAAAGATCTAAGAACCACCAGCTTAGTGTGACATTACATTTTTTTTTCAACTTCCCAGCTTATCCTGTCCCTGATAACGTGGACGCAATGGCGATTTAGGTGAAGTTTGATTGACATTCAACCCAAGGAACGTCTGGATTCAGCAGTGAAGTATGGTGGATGTTCTCTGGTCTCGCCTGAAAGTCTGTCTGGATAATGGCGATGTGACACATAGAGCCTCTTTATCTGTTCTAGGCCGTCCTCTTTTTTTTCTTTTTACTTTGATTTGAAAGACATTTCGCTTCAGTTCCAGTTACTATTATATGTTGAAACTGTCTTAGGTTATACTTTACACGGCAAAAAAATAATCATTTTTACATTAAATCCCTAATTAAATCGTAGATAGGATTATATTAATTCCTCTTACCATGAACAGTTTCGTCCTTTAGGAATTTTTATCATTTCTATATCAAACTTTCAACGCGTCTGTTGAATTCAGTGAGATAAGATAGCCCAGACTAAACAAAATTTGCTGTATTGAGCTTTGTCGAATTTTATATTAAATCTTTAGGTTATTATATTAAAATTGTACATTCATCTTAATAGAAACGTTAGAAAATAATATACATGTGTAATAAAACTTTGGTTTGCCTTGAAGTATTATTTTATTAGGAAAAAGTTGTTATTGTGTAAAATTCATATTTTTACATGAAAAATCTATTAACAAAAAGAGAGAATGAGAGAGATAAATATTAGAAAAACAACAGATGGAACGAACAGGAATCGAACCTGCACCTCGATGCGGCACCCATCGCCTTGCCGAGACAAGACCAGGCACTTAACCACTGAGCCGTCCAAATCTACAAAAATATAGATGCTTCAGGAACAGTGAATTTCATGCTGGCTTGAATAGACTAAGAAGTTGAATCGCTAAAAACGATCAAGTCCATATTATTACAGGACATAAGCAAACTAGCCTCTAACGGATCTTAGAAAGATGCACATTTGACTGAAAGACAAAATTGAATATAGAAATATAGAAATAAAGAAAGCAGTCAAACAACGTTAGAGACTGAGACAGACGAAGCTAGATCTAAGGATCTAAAGATGCAAGTGACTGTGGGTGCCGCAAAGGCGCAGGTTCGATCCGTGTTCATTCCATCTGTTGTTATGTTTTCACGTCTTTCGCCTTCTTTGTCGGTCTCGAGCTAGATCTAGATTTGTGGTTGGTTTTTCTATACAATTATTTCTTTATTCACAGTCACTTGCATCTTTAGAGATTATTGCTTCGGGTATCTTCAATCAGCTAATCTTACATTACGGTCATTCGCAAGTTATCTGCGCATGGAGCGACTTCCAATTTGTTGAAAATCAAATGTCCTAAAATATCATTATATACTGCTTCTGGAGTGTGGAACCAGCCACTAAAATGCGTAAGATATTATGAATACAATTATGTCATTCAAAGCACATGTTTTTCGTATCTTGTGTCTGTAAGATCTGGATTTTGGCTTTTTTTTCCTTAGCGTCTTCTTCTATCGAACTACAATATTGACGTGCTGTTACATAGCATAAGCAATTCTATTTTTATGTCAGCTTAGTTACATGCCTTTTTTAAACTGCAGCAAGATTTTAATCATACTTTAGAACTTTCTTTCCTTTTAAATTGCTTTGGGATTTTCGAACCTTTTTGATAAACGGTATTTTCGAGGTAATGTTTAGATTTATCGCATTTACATTTGTTATTTTTTACTTAATAATATAATGAAATATAATATAATATAATATTTATATGTATACACTGTACATATGCAGGCTTTATAGTATTCTTTAATTTGTGTCATCAGAGGCTCTCTTTCTCTATCTCTCTCTCTCTCTCTCTCTCTCTCTCTCTCTCTCTCTCTCTCTCTCTCTCTCTCTCTCTCTCTCTCTCTCTCTCTCTCTCTCTCTCTCTCTCTCTCTTATCTATCTACTTATCTATCTATTACCATCTTCTCTATCTATATGTGTGAAAAAAGTGACAGTATCAGTGGACTGATTTCTCCCCACTTAGCACAGGTAGTGTGGATTCAAACCCAGGACACCCTAGTACAAAATCCGATTGTCCATGAATAGAAAAAAAATTGACAATCTCGATATAGATGGATAACGTCGAAGGTATACTGATAGAATAAGTATAATGAATATTTTCATCATTTAGGAGCAAAACTAGATCTGTGAAAAGCGTGAAATTCATTTTCTCAGGAAAAAACATCGCTTAGAGAGAAAATATGTGGTTTCGAAGAACACTGTCAAACATTAAGATCTGTTAAAATGATCGTTACTGAATAGAAAAAGTTAAAAAGCCCGTTGGGTAGATAAGTGTCTTTATCAGGTCAGATACACGTACATGAACTGATGTTTGACCGCAGGGATTATACTAGTTTGTTTACATTTTGATGTGCTGATCTATTATAAGAACCAACGGAGATCTTTACTCATGGCCGGTAAAAAGAAGTCACTGCTCTATAATGCTTAGATTTGATTGATGGCTTACTGAATACTTAGAATATATCAATTTCTAATACTCATTTGAGTAGGTCTTTCAAGATTCACCGAGGATCTAGGCTTCTTACTTCAACGAGTCCTAGCAAGTTAGTAGAAATCGAAAAGTGTTTCATTTCTTGGTGTTTTCCCCAGATATTAAATAAGCGTAGACGTGTAATTAACAGCTAGAACAATATACAAGTTATAACAGTCACAGTAGTTAATTGACGTTACTGCTGCAATAGGTAAAACTCAAATTTATTCAGCATCAAAATAAAATTAATGAAGAATAAAACTATCAGATCAACATTTCAGTTTAAACGTTTCAACTGACGGGACGCAGAGGTAGCAATTTGATCAATTCAAGGCATTTAAAGATTACTTCAGTTCAGCCAGTACTGGTAAGTATTTTGCTTCATAATTAGATCTAAAAAAAAGATTGTACCAAATTTTTATCTGAACTCTCTGTTTGTAAGAAAAACAAGGTAGAAGTAATAATTCATGTAGTAGTAATAGCAGAAGAACCAGCAGTAGTAGTAGTAGTAGCAGTAGCAGTAGCAGTAGTAGTAGTAGTAGTAGTAGTAGTAGTAGTAGTAGTAGTAGTAGTAGGTAGTAGTAGGTAGTAGTAGGTAGTAGGTAGTAGGTAGTAGGTAGTAGGTAGTAGGTAGTAGTAGGTAGTAGTAGTAGTAGTAGTAGTAGTAGTAGTAGTAGGTAGTAGGTAGTAGTAGTAGGTAGTAGTAGTAGTAGTAGTAGTAGGTAGTAGTAGGTAGTAGTAGGTAGTAGTAGGTAGTAGTAGTAGTAGTAGTAGTAGTAGTAGTAGTAGTAGTAGTAGTAGTAGTAGTAGTAGTAGTAGTAGTAGTAGTAGTAGTAGTAGGTAGTAGTAGGTGGTGGTAGTAGTAGTAGTAGGTAGTAGTAGTAGTTGTAGGTAGTAGTAGTAGTTGTAGGTAGTAGTTGTTGTTGTAGGTAGTAGTTGTTGTTGTAGGTTGTAGTTGTTGTTGTAGGTTGTAGTTGTTGTTGTAGGTTGTAGTTGTTGTTGTAGGTTGTAGTTGTTGTTGTTGTTGTAGGTTGTAGTTGTTGTTGTAGGTTGTAGTAGTTGTTGTAGGTTGTAGTAGTTGTTGCAGTTGAGGAGGTAGTGGGAGTGGTAACGTTGGAAGCTGGAGTGGGGGTGGTATTTGTGGTGCTAGTAACAGTAGCAGTAGTTGTAGTAGAGCAGTGGTAACAGCAGTAGAAAAATTGATTGTCCGGCCCTCTCCGTCTCTCTTTCTGTTCTGTCTCTCTGACTGTCTGCCTGTCTGTGTGTCTGTCTGTGTGTCTGTCTCTGTCTGTCTCTGTCTGTCTGTCTGTCTGTCTGTCTGTCTGTCTGTCTCTCTCTCTCTCTCTCTCTCTCTCTCTCTCTCTCTCTCTCTCTCTCTCTCTCTCTCTCTCTCTCTCTCTCTTTCCCTTTCGCAATCTTTGTACTTACCTATTATCTCTTTTTCTAATTCCTTTCTCTTTCTTTCTTTGTCAGGATTCCTGAAGAATTTCTAAGAGGAAGAGCATTCACCTTGAAATATCTTATGCTCATCAATCATCCTTTTTAAGGTTATGGTGTATTCCATCCTAATGCCTCGGTGAAATGAAATATAAGATGTAACTTACGGGATGCAGCTATTTTTTTTCCTTTATCAGAGTGTCTGTAACGGTAGATCAAAGCATGGCTGAGATTCCAAATAAAAGCAAGGTTGAGTACAACTTCCTGGGGAAATCTGGCGTAAAAGTTTCCAATATTTGTCTGGGAACCTTGACATTTGGTGAAACCCCGGTGAGTTATAAAGTGGTGTTTATCGCGAAAACTAGGCGCTTTAGAAAATTTGCAGCAAAACGAATTATTCGCAATCTAAGAAGATGGTTAAGTCGAAACATTTTGGGCCATATGAAAAATAAATCCATGTTTTTCATTTTTGTAATTAAAGGAACAAACGTTTGACATTATATTAATGTTGGGATATTCTTCTGTTTCTTCAGTCAAAAAGAGGAAACAAAACATATGACTATGACTTCATCTTTGAGGACAAAACGGTTTCCATAGCATCTTTTAACATAAAATCTCCAAGCAACAAAATATTACAGCAATATGATTCGTACGTTCAGTTCGAAGGTGTAAAATTCTGCACAAAATGTTTAGATTTTCGATTGCTGACAGCGTAAAGCTTCAAGGGGCTCAACTCCCTATATTTCATAAGAGACAGCAAAAGATCTAGGAAGGGATTTTGAGTACTCTTCTCCTTCGGGATCGAATCTGGGTAAACCAAAAGGTAACCTCGCGGTATTTTATAAGCGTAGATGTTAAGTTTTCTTACTACTCTTTTTACTTCACTTTGAATACCATGAAACAATTAGAGCCGATGTTTTTTTCATCAAATTATCTCTATGTCTTATGATCTTGTCATCCTGTGCCCTGTCTTTGCCGAGGGATGGGGAGCTCGCCCTGAGACCAAGGGTCCACTGTGTTGCATCAGTGATAAATCTTTCCCCAGGTTGGACGTCCAGGTCAGTGTGATGAGAGCCTGTCTCACCAAATCTTAAACAGGTTTGCGGCCTGGGGTGGAAACTTCGTGGACACAGCGGATTTTTACGGCCTGGGCAACTCGGAGATCGTCGTTGGTTCATGGTTGGAGAGGTCAGTTTCTCGGTACTCAGATGATGAATGAAATAATATAGTAAAATATCCAACTGTGTAGCTAGCCAGTGTAAAATGTATTGCTTCTCGTCTTATATAGACAGTAGGTTTACAATTAAAAAACTAGTGGGTTTGTTTTTGTTTTTTTTTTGTTTTTGTTTGTTTGTTTTTCTTGCATAAAATATAAACGCCACATGAGAAATGCGGACATGGATGTGCTATCCTGGGAGGCCAGCATAATTGCGGGACTCAGGAAGGGTAGAAGTAAACCACGAGATTCTGCGATCCCGTAAAGATCGTGACTAGAACCAATGCATGAAGAGGGAGGCTCGAAAAATAAGGGCAGCCTCAACCGACAAGCAAATCGCCTCACCTAGATCCGCTTCAATAAGAATTGCCACTCACGTGTAGGCCTACACACACATACCAGGAGCTGCAGCCACCACACATTACACCCATGCACAAAATTGTCTCTCGAGACGGAAAGGCCAAAAAGAGCATTGGGTCTTCTTGGAGCTAGAAAGAGCTGGAGTAGAAAGGAAAACTTTTACTCTCGCAATTCAGATTTACGTTTTTGGCCGACTAATCTCATAGGTGAGGTCGTAGCAGATGGCGTGGAAGAGAGGAAATTATGGACAGACTGAATAAGTTTGTTATCGTTGGTGTTCCTGACAGGTTCCCAACTGGCCTTTTCAATATCACAAGTATTCGGTTTTATACATGATTACTAAAGTAGAGGCAGAGCAGGTTCAATTTTCTCCCTAGATTTATCTATGGGTCCCCTGAGTTTCAATAGAAATTACAGTGCTTCGGATAATCTTTCAGGTAAAACAACTTATTATGCTTTGGGAATAATCTCATGCTATGATTGTGAACCCATCCACAGCCAAAATTCAAACCGTTTTCCTACTGTTTGGAAACTTTCCCCACCCCTAAACGTATTTATAAATATTTTCCAATTCGAAGGCTGAGTAAAGCCTGCTTTTTTGTCATCTAAACTAGACAAACAAGAGAAGATTTCGTTGTGGCAACAAAATGTCGCTTCGATATGTGTCAGAATGTGAACTCAGTGGGACTGAGTCGACGCCACATCACCAAGAGCATAGAGGACAGTCTGCAGCGGCTCCACACCGACTATGTGGATGTTTACCAGGTAAGCCAGCCTGTACAGCTGTGGGAAAAATCTCTGGAAGGGTAATTATGTTGAAGAATCACATTCCCCTTTTTATACCCATCTAACAAGCGTCTTAAAGAATCTTAATATACATTAGGAAAGTGCAAAATAAGATAAATTCTCATGTTATGAAATCTCTAAATCGATACCTCAATGACCAGAGTATAATTTTCCTGGCACTGTAATTCATTTAAAAAATCATTAGATGAAGACAATAAGGTAGAACGTACTTATTAAAATTACGGAGTGAGAAAATTAAGTATATACAGAAATGTTTTTTTTCCCAAACGATAAAAAAGATGGTGTCTAAGTCATTTCATATTAAAAATCATAAATCTCTCAAACTCGCTTATGCTATCAGTAGGTTCACTTGGGCGTTATCTCCATGTTCCAGGAGTAGGCCTTCCACCCTGATATCACCAAGAACCACTAGCTGTGGGTTCAAAACCCATACCAACCCTATATTGAGTCTTGAGCTTCTTCTCTACTTCATATAGCATGCTTCTTCAGGTACGTCGCCTTCATGGCCGTTCTGCATTGCTCTCTGTCCACGCTTCTTGCTGTTCTGTCCATAGCCATGCTTCTTGCTGTTCTGTCCATAGCCACACTTCTTGCTGTTCTGTCCATAGCCACACTTCTTGCTGTTCTGTCCATAGCCACGCTTCTTGCTGTTCTGTCCATAGCCATGCTTCTTGCTGTTCTGTCCATAGCCATGCTTCTTGCTGTTCTGTCCATAGCCATGCTTCTTGCTGTTCTGTCCATAGCCATGCTTCTTGCTGTTCTGTCCATAGCCATGCTTCTTGCTGTTCTGTCCATAGCCATGCTTCTTGCTGTTCTGTCCATAGCCACGCTTCTTGCTGTTCTGTCCATAGCCATGCTTCTTGCTGTTCTGTCCATAGCCATGCTTCTTGCTGTTCTGTCCATAGCCACGCTTCTTGCTGTTCTGTCCATAGCCATGCTTCTTGCTGTTCTGTCTATAGTTATGCTTCTTGTTGTTTTGTCCATAGCCACGCTTCTTGCTGTTCTGTCCATAGTTATGCTTCTTGCTGTTCTGTCCATAGCCATGCTTCCTGCTGTTCTGTCCATAGCCACGCTTCTTGCTGTTCTGTCCATAGCTATGCTTCTTGCTTTTCTGTCTATAGCCATGCTTCTTGCTGTTTTATCCATGGCCATGCTTCTTGCTGTTTTGTCCATAGCCACGCTTCTTGCTGTTCTGTCCATAGCCACGCTTCTTGCTGTTCTGTCCATAGCCACGCTTCTTGCTGTTTTGTCCATAGCCACGCTTCTTGCTGTTCTGTCCATAGCTATGCTTCTTGCTTTTCTGTCTATAGCCATGCTTCTTGCTGTTTTATCCATGGCCATGCTTCTTGCTGTTATCAAGTTTATCCATAAAATTATATCCTCCTCAATTTCATCAATCCATCTTCTTCATGGCCTGCTTCTACTTTTATTTCCCATAATTGTCCTTACCAGAATGATCTTTCCCAGACGTTGGTGAAATAGTATGCCAGTCCTCACAAGACAGATAAAAAAAATAAAGTGTTACTTTTTTGTACTTTTGTTTCTGCGGTCTCTGAGGTCGTCCACCATAATTAGTTTTGGTGACAGCACACTTCTTTTCCATGACTACAAGAAAACCTTTTCCAAGCTTCACAATACACAAAATCGAGAAACTATGACAGTTTTTGCCTAAATTACGGTCTGAAATCGACACTTTTCCGCTATTATAGACCGAGGCCTTATGAGATTACTCAAAGTGCTGTCTTTCATTAACATAGTTGTTTGAAAAATCAGTTAAAATGAGACAGGCACAAATTTACTCTAGAAATATATTGAAGCACGGCAGCACAATATTAAAAAGCACATGGTGTCGATTTATCCGTGGGTCTGATTACTTAGCCCTTTATTTGAAATAATAAGAGTAATTTTAGACCGAGGAGGAATCTGTAGATCTAGGGGTTAAACCTAAATAAAGCAATAACAGGACTGGGTCTGGAAGGTATGATTATTTTTTATTCACTTTTTTTTTTTGCTTTGGATATTTAAGGTTTTGTTGATTTGCACGATCGATGAATCAGAACGCGGCTAAGAACAATACGTTTATAATTGGTGGGTTTAATAAGTTCATTTTCGAGAAGAGTAAGAATTTACTAGGTTAAATATTTAATCCAGATAAAAACTTGATGACCGATCTGTTGCAATAACCCTTCTAAAATCTAAGTCTATAAAATAATTTAAAAAACTCAATCGTTATTGTCAAGAATTCAGACCAAAAAGACAAAGCAATGGATCTAGGATTCCTAGCTATAGATTCTAGCTTTTAGATTTCTATTGAAAACAATAAATTTTCTAATAGAATGAGGGGTCTTTGCTGTGAGGTGCGTTTTGATCCATCGATAGGGCATATCGACTGAACTTGCATAATAGTTACATCTGGAAAATCATTGAAGCGCACAGAAAGTTTATTCCTTGATCAATTGCTGGTTTCAGATTTCTGTTTGAATATAACTGGCACAGCAGTCCTGTGGCAGTTTGTTCAGTTTACTGATACTATATGGTTAAGAATGGACTTGTTGTAAGTCGCGTAAGTAATTTGATAAAACTCAAAGTTGCTTGGATCAAGGTATAGTTAACAAGTGAAGTTAACAAGACATCTTGCATCATTGAAATATTAGTTTAAAAAGTTCATCATGATCTAGATTCAATTTATATATTCTATTCGTTCTTATTGAATCCTGCAAGTCGAAAACACATCCATCGAGATCTAGATCTAATTTTTAAATTATATGCTTGTAAACAGTAGCTTTTCAAAGTTCTTTTTTTTTTCGAAATTTCAAAAATTGTGTAAATATTACTTGAAAATATATCATTACCAAATTTTAAGAATTCTTCCTGCACAGTATTCCAACAGAACACAATTGGTCACAAGATGGGAATATTCCCTCTTCTGTCTCAAGTCCCTTTTTCTCTATAATGTTCACCAGTCAGCTTTTACCCATACCAAGTTCAATATGGAAAGATTCATTTGATCTTTTAGTTTCTATTCATGCTATTTTGAGAATTTTTCTTTAGCTTTTCATTTCTTACTTTCCTGAATCAAGCCTTTATGAACCACTCAGTAATGATAGTTTACTACAGTCTACGTAAAACTCACTGCATCAAATTTCAGATCTAAGTATGTCATAATTTATTGCAATGGATTTCTTTAATTAAACACATACATTTTCCAGAAAGAAACGACTCGATATTACTATGAAGACTGTAATAGTGATTTTTTTTTCTTTTTGAACAATTCTCACATTTATGGGTGTGCACCCACCAAGACCCATCTGTTCGACAACGCCACCCCTGTGGAGGAGACCTACCGCACCCTGGACGACCTTGTCCGCTGCGGGAAAGTCCGATACGTGGGAGTGTCTAACGTCACAGGCTGGCAGCTGCAGAAGATTGTGGACACCCAGAGACAGCTGGGACTCAACCCGATTGTCAGTCTGCAGGTGAGTCCCGTGGGCAAAGGAAGTTACATTACATCTATAGGGTGATCAGAAAAAAGGTTATGGAGACCTAATTATTGAGTGTGTTTTGGCTCAGATTATGATATGGTGGCGCGACTAAACACTGAATGAAAGACACTCGGCGATTCAGCACCGGGCTTGACTCAGGAAAAACCGTCTAGAGCTTCACGTGCCAATCGTTTTGGTCCTTTTTATATTTTCCTTGGGATTCCTGGACAGGTGAGAAAGAAGTCTTGACTGATTGTTCGAGAAGCAGTTGTCTAGCATAGAAGATTCTTTCTGTTCATAACATCATTCATAAGCTGCCATTGCGTTGTGACGATAACCTTCAGATTTTTATAATGTTACTATTGTTCTGATATTTGTGTGAGGCAAACTAAAATGCTGTTTTTTAATTAGTACCTATTTTGTAAAAAGTACGTCCAAGCTACTTTTTTTCTAATTATGGCATGAAAATTTACCTCATCTTATTTAATGTGGAGAGTGGAACAGAAATTTCTTTTTAGCCATATTTATTTTGCATTAAAAAGGAATATGTAATGCATATTTTTTTTCTATGTTAATAAATTTGTTCTCACAAAGACATTTAATTCTTTAGAAGAGACGAAAGAGTGAGAGGAATTTCAAAAACTAAGTTCTTCAAGCTTTTTTGCTTTGCTACGTCAGAAGAGCAATGTGTGTACGTTTTTCATGTGGAAGATTGAGTCCAGATATTTTGGGGTAAAGACAGTAACTATTTAGAAAGTCTAGCTTGATCTTTGCAGAGGTGACCTATAAGACCCAACTAGTGACAATAATGGTGATGAAAATCATTTTAAAACCATATGACTTATCATGATGATGATGATGGTGATGATGATGATGAGGATGGTGGTGATGATGATGATGGTGGTGATGATGGTGGTGATGATGGTGATGATGAGGATGAGGGTGAGGGTGGTTCTGCCGCTGCTGCTGCTGTTGCTTCTTCTTCTGCTGATGATGATGATGATTAGGATGATGATGATGATGATGATGATGAAAAGGGCGATGATGATGATGGTGATGATGATGATGGTGATGATGATGATGGTGATGATGAGGATGGTGATGATGAGGATGGTGGTGATGATGATGATGATGATGAGGATGGTGGTGATGATGATGATGATGGTGGTGATGATGGTGATGATGATGATGATGATGATGATGGTGGTGATGATGATGAGGATGAGGGTGAGGGTGGTTCTGCCGCTGCTGCTGCTGTTGCTTCTTCTGCTGCTGCTGATGATGATGATTAGGATGATGATGATGATGATGATGAAAAGGGCGATGATGATGATGGTGATGATGAGGATGGTGGTGATGATGATGATGATGATGAGGATGGTGGTGATGATGATGATGATGGTGGTGATGATGGTGGTGATGATGGTGATGATGATGATGATGATGATGATGATGGTGATGATGAGGATGAGGGTGGTTCTGCCGCTGCTGCTGCTGTTGCTTCTTCTGCTGCTGCTGATGATGATGATAAGGATGATGATGATGATGATGATGATGATGAAAAGGGTGATGATGATGATGGTGATGATGATGATGATGATTTTGATGATGATGATGATGATTTTGATGATGATGATGATGATGATGATGATGATGATGATGGTGATGATGATGATGATGATGATTTTGATGATGATGATCTATCCCCAGCAACAATACAGCCTGGCGTCACGTGACTCTGAACTAGAACCCTTCCAGGTGTGTAAGAATGAAGGTATCGGAGTGCTGCCCTGGAGTCCACTCAAAGGGTGAGTGTTAAGATATGAACATAAGGTTTCAAATGTTACATATATCTTTCAAAATACTATGAACCTTTGTGAAGCGGAGGAAAGTTAATCTACCGATATTGAGACTGGTTTTTTCCCCCGAAGTTTTACTTTATTTTAATATTTCATTATAATTCCACAAACAGCCCGAACAAAGAAAACATAAGTTATCGGGTGTTCAAAACTTAGTTTGTCTTAAAATGGAACAGTACAAAATGTTTTTGGTAGCGTGATAGAACATTAAGAATGCTAAGAATGCTAGGTGTTTCAGATGACAAAATCCATAGTTTCACTTCCTAGAGTCGTCTACTAGCCAATGGCAAATGACACGATATCTGGAAACTTGACCTTCAATTAGTTTTGCACAGACTATGATCGCTAAGACTGCACTGAAATTTGTAGGCTCATTTTCAGATCTCAAACCCCGGTGTGGATTTTTTTTTTTTTAATCGGAGATCAATTCTGCCTTTCTTACAGATATTTTGCATAGACCATATTTAATAGATTCACTGCATCATGCAGTCAATCGGCTTCAAGATTATGCAATTGAATAAATAAACCAACTTTCTCCCAGCGGTCTCCTGACAGGGAAGGTGAAGCGAGGTGAGAAGCCACTGCAAGGCCGCCTGGGCTGGGTGGCCCAGGATGCGAGGAGAGCGTATCAGTCTCACCCACTCTGGCATGCCCTGCCTGAGCAGATGTTTGATATAGTCGATACGGCAGAGGCCATCGGGAAAATCTATGGTAGGATTTTGCCACCTTACTTGGTTGTCCACAATTTAAATAAGAACATGATTGAGGTGGAAACAGCAAGATAGAATACTTCATGTGAATTGCCTAGTATGATTGCGGCATAAATAACTTTTTTGTTGTTGTTTTTTTTTTTTTTAATTGTTGGATTAACATTTGAACAACATTCCCATAAGCTGGTTGTGAAGGTGTAAGGAATTTTCATATGTCGCAAATTCAAGTAAGTCTTCGGCCATGCATAGGAAGCAAGAGATATAACTACACATACCATTTGCTTCGTCGCTGTTATATCATTATCTCCATTATCATGTAAAACAAAGCATATCATAGCATGTTTTTTCTTGTCCACCCCACCAGGTCGCACTATCGCCCAGGTGTCCATCCGCTGGCTGCTGCAGAGGGACGTGACCACCTCGGTCATCATTGGGGCCACAAGCCTGGCTCAGCTTGACCAGAACATGGCAGTCAATGGCTGGTCACTCTCTGCTGATGAGGTCAGTATAAACGCATCAAAATATCACTTCTAAAAGTTGCTAATCTATAAAAGCTAGCAACAAGATCAATAGCAAATAACACGAAGTTGATTGTATAATCAACAACAAATACAAAACAACAACAAAAGCAATAACAGCAATAAAGCACAAATTAAGCAGGTCTAATAATGAAAATTTTGACTACTTATAGGACTGATTCCCAGATTCATTTAGATACCTGTAGCGAATTTATTTAGTGATTTAGGTAATTTACATTAAGTTGAAAATTTGATCCACTAAGCCGCTTTATGAACATGAGGTTCAGCGTCACACGAATGCTTAATATTTTCAGTTTAATATGTTGAATAATTGATGAATGGTATAAATATTCTCCTCTTCCTCCTCCTCCTCCTTTTCCTTCTCTTCTTCTTCTTCTTCTTCTTCTTCTTCTTCTTCTTCTTCTTCTTCTTCTTCTTCTTCTTCTTCTTCTTCTTCTTCTTCTTCTTCTTCTCCTCCTCCTCCTCCTCCTCCTCCTCCTCCTCCTCCTCCTCCTCCTCCTCCTCCTCCTCTTCCTCCTCCTCCTCCTCCTCTTCCTCTTCCTCTTCTTCTTCTTCTTCTTCTTCTTCTTCTTCTTCTTCTTCTTCTTCTTCTTCTTCTTCTTCTTCTTCTTCTTCTTCTTCTTCTTCTTCTTCTTCTTCTTCTTCTTCTTCTTCTTCCTCCTCCTCCTCCTCCTCCTCCTCCTCCTCCTCCTCCTCCTCCTCCTCCTCCTCTTCCTCCTCCTCCTCCTCCTCCTCCTCTTCTTCCTCCTCTTCCTCCTTCTCCTCCTCTTAGAGGGTTGTTATTTTTGTTGTAATTGTTTGTATTGGTAGATATTTATGGTGTAGCTGTTTTTTTTTTCCGGCTGCTGATGCTTTTGTTATTGTTCATGCTTTTTAAATTTCATTTTTGTTTGCTGTTTTTTCAAAGTGAATAACTAAAATACTACTACTATTTTTTCTACAGTATATACAAGCACTAAAATATTACAATTTTCCTTCTCCAGATGGCGCAGTTGGACAAGATATCTACCACTGAACTACCTTACCCTTACGAAATGATCTTCAGAGCAAACGAAGATCGAATGAACCACTACATTTCCGGCGGCTTCGTAAAATCATTAGGGTCTTGATAGATTAACGTTCAACTGTTGCGCCAATGTGATTGAGGTTCTAATAAAAAAAATTTTTTTTCATAATTTAACTTTAAAAACGTACTTACTACTGTGCCAATATTATTGAGATTCTAATAAAAAAAATATTTTCTTGATAACTTTAAAAACGCACTTACTGCTGGGCCAAAGTTATTAAGATTCTAATAAAAAAAATATTTTCTTGATAATTTAATGTTAAAAACGCACTTACTACTGTGCCAATATTATTGAGGTTCTAACAAAAAAAAAATATTTTCTTGATAATTTAACTTTAAAAACGTACTTACTGCTGTGCCAATATTATTGAGGTTTTAATAAAAAATATTTTCTTGATAATTTAATGTTAAAAACTGACTTACTGCTGTGCCAAAGTTATTGAGATTCTTATATAAAAAGTATTTTCTTGATAACTTAGTGTTAAAAACGCACTTACTACTGTGCCAATATTATTGAGGTTCTAATAAATAAAAATATTTTCTTGATAATTTAACTTTAAAAACGCACTTACTGCTGTGCCAATATTATTGAGGTTCTAATAAAAAATATTTTCTTGATAATTTAATGTTAAAAACTCACTTACTACTGTGCCAATATTATCGATATTCTAATTTTTTAAAAAAATATTTTCTTGATAATTTAATGTTAAAAACTCACTTACCGATGTGCCAAAGTTATTGAAATTCTTATACAAAAAGTATTTTCTTGATAACTTAATGTTAAAAACGCACTTAATACTGTGCCAATATTATTGATGTTCTAATAAAAATATTTTCTTGATAATTTAACTTTAAAAACGCACTTACTGCTGTGCCAATATTATTGAGGTTCTAATAAAAAATATTTTCTTGATAGTTTAATGTTAAAAACTCACTTACTACTGTGCCAATATTATCGATATTCTAATTAAAAAAAATATTTTCTTGATAAATTAATGTTAAAAACTCACTTACCGATGTGCCAAAGTTATTGAGATTCTTATATAAAAAGTATTTTCTTATAATTTAACTTAAAACGCAATTTACTACTGTGTCAATATTATTGAGATTCTAGATATATATATATATATATATATATATATATATATATATATATATATATTATATAATTTCACTTTTACGCATTTACTACTGTGCCAATATTATTGAGATTCTTATTTTAAAAAATATTTTCTTGACAATTTAACTCTAAACGCATTTACTACTGTGTCAATTTTATTAAGATTCTAATAATAATAAAAAAGAATGTTCTTGAAAAAATTATGCGATATTTGTCTGGCTTTGTGTTATCTGCATGTCACTGTAGATATTTGGTTGATGACCCACATATTGATAAGTTTATCTCAGGGCCTCTTGAGCAGTTTGAGCAATTTTTGGAAGTTTATCAGTGTAGTGTATGTTTTAAAACAAAGCTACGCTGCAAATTAACCGCATCACCTTAAGCAATTAAATATAAAATTTATGAAGCTGAATCTTCTTCATGTGGGTTTTTTTTTATTTATTTGCCATTGCTTTATTTTTCAATAGTATTGATTTAATTTCAGTAGTCATTATAATCGTTTACTTTTATTTTCAAGGTTTCGAAGAATTAATTTTTGACGCTTGGAAAGAGGCCTGATTTGTTGGGTGTTTTTTTTTTTTTTTTTTTTTTTTTTTTGGCTGGGGTGTGTGTGTGTGTGGGGGGGTGTCTTGATTCCCTCACCGTAATATCTGGATCCGTTTTATTATGCATAAATTACAATTATAGCTTTTTTTTTTTTAAATCCTTATACAGTTGTTAGAGTATTAGGAGAAGACACATAGGGAGAGCTTGATATGAATAGACTTATCTGAACTGCGACACAGTCTGACCTCTCCAATCTCAGGTCACAATCTGCCCTGTCAACATAGGAATGGAACCCAGTCTATAATCTGAACAGATAAGAGGGACAAGGACCACCCTTGACAAGTATCTATCGACAAGCCGAACTTATCGGCTGAGTTGGAGAGTGGGCTGTTTAATCCACCTCGTACTTGTTTTTTTCTTATTGTTTTACATTCACTGAAGGAGAATAGATATTCAAGATTTTTGTGTTTTTCTTCAGCGAAGATTTAACATGACGACTTCATTGTCAAATTAAACAGAAGTATTTCAATGACAGAAAGTGTTTTACAAAATGTTGTCAAATGCTTACTCAGCCCCTCAGGATTATAAAAAAAAAATTATACACTCGCTCAAATTATGTCCTATGGTTGAAATACGAACTTGTTTTCTTTAACACTAATTGAGTCAAGTTTTTTCCAAGTGCATACCTATGCCTTTACTTAAAAATTAGGCAGAATCGAGACAAATTGTATGAATGCCGTTATTATATTTTGGAGTCTGATTTTTAACATGGATCTTTTTAAAGTAGGAGGCGGAAAAATTTTACAATACCTGTATAAAGAACAACCTTTCCTTTTTTCAGACTTGCGTCTTTTAATTTTCATACTAGTTGTCTGCCTAAGTTTTAACTCAGAAAAGATATACAAATCCTTCACAGAACCGATAGTTCGGAAATCCAAGATTTTTAAAGTTTTTCCCCAGCTTGTACAGGGCCGCCTTGGTGGTATCTGACAGGGCTGGAACTTTGCGTGCTGTCACGATGCTGGTGCCAGGCCTTCTTTGTTACATGTAGCAAATCTAGAAGCTAAAAAACATGACAGCGCTTAAAGGCTGGACTAGATCTAGATCTAGTTTACCCGCCGGCACCAATCGAGATCTAATAAAGGACATTGTCTATGATTTAGGCTCCGACTAGTTTTGGTATTCCTAAGCTACTGTCATTAGCACGGACTGTCAATTAATTGTAATAACTGGCATAGGACTTACTTTGAAGGAATTGAATATATAATGTAGATGAAAGCATTAAATTTTACACCGAATGCTAAAAACTTCTCTGCCACGCTTATTACAAACAATAAACAAGACATTGGTGTAAATGTCATATCTTTTATTTGAACAATTGGTAAATCTGATTAGTGTAATGAAAAAATGGGCAAGTCTCGAAATGTACGATAAAAATTAAAAGCATTAACGGAAGTAACATTGTTGGATAGTTAAAGCAAAGGAAAGTTTAAAAAAAACCTGTCATTCATGATTCCCAAACACCATTTTAGGGCAAAAATAACAAGTATAATCCAGGAATGTTTTGAAGTATAAGAAGAGACTCAAACACATAAACGGCTAATAATACTTGATATTGAAATATTATTCTATAGAATGTTCATAGTTCAACTTTTTTCGGCAGCATTGTTTAGTCTTGGAAAGACTATTTTATTAAAAATAAGTCAAAACAAAGATTTTTACTCTTACTCTTATTAGGAAAAAACATAATATTACATGTATTATGATAAACAAATACAATAAACTTTGGCTCAACCTTAATTTCATCAATGAGCAAATTAACAAGCAAGTCTTTTTCCTTCGAACCTTTAATTTGTTTAAAAACAATCTGATACATGCAACAATCGTTTCTCACATGAAACATTTTGACTTCGGTGTAGTATATGGCCAATAAGAGGCCAATAAGAGGCCAGTCAATAAGAGGCAAAAAAAAAATAATTTCTTACTTTAACATATCAAGAAGGTAAAGTAAAATAAATGTATGAGCAAAATGCAAAAATTATATATTGTAGCGAGTACCTTCGTCTAGAGGGCGCAAAATAAGTCAACTTTGACTGTTATGTGAAAAATGCAATTAGAGGTTAAGATCCTTCATAATGATAATTATTATGAACTTTATAAAGGCAAAAAAATAGTTATGGTAATGAAAAAATCACATCTCATCACTTTCTACACTGTAATGAGAAAATGAAAGTTCCAACTGGCTCCACCACAGAAACTTTCTTTTTTGTTTTTTTAAGTAATAATCCATTTGTTGGGAAATAAAAAGATTATTTTTTTGTTTCCGAACATTAATATGCAAGTTTTTGTCTTATCTGAGCACTAAGTGTTATGATAGGCTCAGAAAGACCTGATCTAAATCTAGTCTGGCGACACACACCGCGATCTGTCTTTCAAGCGCCGCAATGTTTTTTCTTAGCTTCCGGGCAAGCTAAATTATTTAAAGAAGGTCTTGGCTGGTGTCCACTTCAGAGTTCCCTTAAGACAAGAATTGAAGACTTTAGCAGGCCACAGGTCAACATTACTGACCTACACAACACAGTGACGTGGTTCACATTTCGCGTGTTAGGGACAAGGAGTGCTGTGTGTAATGTGCACTGCACGATGACATGTTTAGGAAGAGACACATCTAGGGATCTGCAGTAAAAGCCGAAGAAGTATAGGTATGTTTTCACGAAACAGCCATAAGTGACAGGAACTAGAAACCATTCCACACAACACTCTGACCTCACAAGCAGCAATGTTTTTTTTTTTGGTGGAAATCAGCAAACCTTTAAATCTATGCTGATAATTATGCTGAGAGACAGACAAAAAGATCAACAGTGTTGATAGTAAATACGGTACTTGCAGTTCAACAAAATAGAAACGCAAAAAAAAAACAAAAAACAGATGCAATGTGATGGCATCAGACAAACAGCAGCTAAATGGACTAGATTATATTAAATATGCAAAGACCTACAAATAAAAAAGGTCAAATACAGCTTTGGTTTTAATTCAAGTCTTTAAATAATCTATAACACTTTTTTATTTAATAAAGCATTTAAAAACAGAAAGGGAAAAACAATGTAATGCCTGTGGCTCAAGATGTAACAGACTTCACGTAGAAGTCATTGGCGTAGGAGTTGACTCGGCCAGTGTTCATTCTGTCAACCATTTCGTAAGGGTAAGGCAAGTCAGGGGCAGATACCTGGTCCAACTGAGCCATCTGAAAACGGGTCGTGAACAGAAATTTGGTAATGATAATAATAATAATAGAAATAACAACATCAATAATAACAACTATAATAACGTAGTAGTAGTAGTAGTAGTAGTAGTAGTAGTAGTAGTAGTAGTAGTAGTAGTAGTAGTAGTAGTAGTAGTAGTAGTAGTAGTAGTAGTAATAGCAGTAGTAGTAGTAGTAGTAGTAGTAGTAGTAGTAGTAGTAGTAGTAGTAGTAGTAGTAGTAGTAGTAGTAGTAGTAGTAGTAGTAGTAGTAGTAGTAGTAGTAGTAGTAGTAGTAGTAGTAGTAGTAGTAGTAGCAGCAGTAGTAGCAGTAGTAGTAGTAGTAGTAGTAGTAGCAGAAGCAGCAGCAGAAGCAGTAACAGCAGAAGTAGTAGTAGTAGTAGTAGTAGTAGTAGTAGTAGTAGTAGTAGTAGTAGTAGTAGTAGTAGTAGTAGTAGTAGTCATAATGATGATGATGATGATGATGATAATATTAATAGTATCAAAGAAAAAAGGTCAAATACACAAGTCACCTGCATATTACAGAAATCTTTTGAATTATTAAAAAAATCTACACCTTTGTTAATTGTTTAATAAAAGTCCATTGTGTGTTTCGGAAATATAAACGAAAAGAAATGAAATTAGCGGCTGACAGAACCGTACTGGAACTAAAGCTGTAGTCATTGCTTATAGATTTAAACTTTCTTTTGACCGTTAATGCTTCAAAACTTCAACTGCCGCGCATAAACATCCAGGACAGCAGAATCTTTGCGTTTGTGTCCAAGAAACAGTAACTAAGTACGGCGCGGCTATTCAAAGTCTGTACAAAGCTACAGTCAATAATACCAGGATTCAAAGCTACAGTCAATACTACCAGGATTCAAAGCTACAGTCAATACTACCAGGATTCAAAGCTACAGTCAATACTACCAGGATTCAAAGCTACAGTCAATACTACCAGGATTCAAAGCTACAGTCAATACTACCAGGATTCAAAGCTACAGTCAATACTACCAGGATTCAAAGCTACAGTCAATACTACCAGGATTCAAAGCTACAGTCAATACTACCAGGATTCAAAGCTACAGTCAATACTACCAGGATTCAAAGCTACAGTCAATACTACCAGGATTCAAAGCTACAGTCAATACTACCAGGATTCAAAGCTACAGTCAATACTACCAGGATTCAAAGCTACAGTCAATACTACCAGGATTCAAAGCTACAGTCAATACTACCAGGATTCAAAGCTACAGTCAATACTACCAGGATTCAAAGCTACAGTCAATACTACCAGGATTCAAAGCTACAGTCAATACTACCAGGATTCAAAGCTACAATCAATACTACCAGGATTCAAAGCTACAGTCAATACTACCAGGATTCAAACCGAGCACATTGGATTTAACAGTGGAGCATTCTGATAACAGAACTTTTGAATCCATGTATAAATGGTGTTTAATTTCTGGTTTTACCAAATGAATGACTGGATATTTCGTTCTGTCTGTTTTTTCTACAGACTGTAATTTCTTTCATATGAACACAGGTTTGTTAAAGTGAAAAAATGTCATGGCATAGAAGGATATATTTTATTGATGTTACAATAGCAATATTGCACACAGATTCTTATAATCATATGCTGATTTGAATTTAATATTTTTTAAAAACACTCTCACAAATGGATCGAAAGTAGTTTGTGCTGATTCTCGAGAAAAATTTGATCACACATTTAATTTCTTATATTGAATAAGAAGATTGAACCATAATTACTCCACTTCGCTCTACCTCAACAAGAACGGAGAGAAAAAAGCTATGAGATCCTTGTGTTGTGAGCAGGCCTTGTCCAACAAATTCGTCTAGATAAAAGTTACGTAAACAAATGCCTAAGTTACTTTAACTCCAACTGACCTCATCAGCAGAGAGTGACCATCCATTGACCGCCATGTTCTGGTCAAGCTGAGCCAGGCTTGTGGCCCCAATGATGACCGAGGTGGTTACGTCCCTCTGCAGCAGCCAGCGGATAGACACCTGAGCGATAGTGCAACCTGGTGAGGAGGACAACAAAAAACAGTTTCTATTAAGATGGCGATAAAATAGCAAGGTAGGTAGAACAAACCTGGATGGATTGTAACAAAACAAAATGATGATAACCGAGCAAATGATTGTTGTATATGAAATGATTCACGTGAAGATCTATGGCTTTGACTCTTTTATGTCTTTATTTCAACAATTCATAGCAATTACATAACTGATAAGCCCCTTTAAAAAAATTAAAATATCATAAACATGCACGTAAGTACCATTACATGGTTCTAGTGACACGTAGAAGGAATCAGGAATTGAAAGCTAAGGGTTGCAACAAGGTTGTGAAGTTCCGTAAGTTCGAGTAAATCAAAATGTTGTTTTATCAGAGCTCGGATTATGAAGACTCCACTGCCGTTGAGTGTCTATGCCGTACCATGCTTTTTCCCGATAGCCTCGGCAGAGTCGATGATGTCAAACACCTTGTCAGGCATGGCACTCCACAGTGGGTGAGACTGCATACCTCGCCGCGCATCCTGAGCCACCCAGCCTACACGGCCTTCAGTCGGCTTCTCTCCTCTCTTCACCTTCCCTGTCAGCAGACCGCTGGGGGAGAGAGTGACAACACGTTTGGATATTTTAGTTACTGCTTGATCCCTACATTCATACATGCAGCTTATGTACTACCATTTTTTTTCACATATTTTTCACAAAACCCGCCAGGAAATAAAGTCATAATGTCTTACCCGTTTTAAAAAAAAACTTTATATTTTTTATCACTGAAGACAAGAGTGCCCATAGTATACGAAAACTTATTATCACTAGGCCAATCTTGCAATAAATGTTCGGCCAAGAAACATTCCCTTTTAAAGTTAATAAAATAATATTAAATAGGTGTAGGAAAAGCTTGAAAGTTGATATTCGTAACCAAACACTCACCCTTTGAGTGGGCTCCAGGGCAGCACTCCGATACCTTCATTCTTACACACCTGGAAGGGTTCTAGTTCAGAGTCACGTGACGCCAGGCTGTATTGTTGCTAGGGATAGATCATCATCATCATCATCATCATCATCATCATCATCATCATCATCATCTTCCATCCTCATCATCAATATTGATATCAACACATCAATATCGTGTTACAAATGGCCAATTTACCAAACATGCAGGAATCCTACTGCAAATCCTCTTTATTTACACTGCCACTGTCATCATCAGCAGCATCTAAAGTAACTATTCACACATTTTCCAAATAATTATTACAGGTTTAACTTGCTGGCTCATTTCTCGGTAAGGAACTTTCTAGATTTTCTCAATAATTTCTTGCCCACTTTTTAAATTCATGAGTCTCAGAGATAACGTGTGACAGAAAAAAAATGGATGATGATAGAACATCAATTCTGCTTCCCTTTAAGCACTGTGAGATATTGTTTTTTCTAGCCCAGTAAGCTCATCCTATATATATATATATATATCAGGGAATAGGACTTATCACAATTGAGGTTCCTGATAAAAAGCTCTAACTTTTTCCACTGATTTGTTCCTTAACCCAAATTGTTGTTTATATATATATACCCTTAAATTCATGCAAATTGATTTTCTTTTCCATAGAGCTGACCACACTCAGCAGACTTTGTTGACTTTAGTGTGTAATAAAAGTATTACATCACTTTATGTTCGCGACCCACCTGCAGACTGACAATCGGGTTGAGTCCCAGCTGTCTCTGGGTGTCCACGATCTTCTGCAGCTGCCAGCCTGTGACGTTAGACACTCCCACGTATCGGACTTTCCCGCAGCGGACAAGGTCGTCCAGGGTGCGGTAGGTCTCCTCCACAGGGGTGGCGTTGTCGAAGCCGTGAGTCTTGAGGTGAGGGTAAAATAAAAGGAGAGAGAAATGTGGGAAAAAATTTAAACAGGTCTCTGAAATAGGTATTTGCAACTCATTCATCGTGCACCAGGCAACTCTGGTCTTCGTTCTTCGCATTTGACAGAACTGGGTCCTAATTTTCTGGATTTTCTGTAAATATGTATTGATAAGATGGCTGAGAGTTTGATGTAGCTCATCTGTAAATGTAAAGGAATCTTTAGGCTTTTTATTTAAACTGTAAGACTAGGCTTTGTAAGTTGGAGTCAATAAAAGTAAAGATAAACTGTGTACATACAAGACTAATCATCATGGCTACATAATACAAGATCATTGAGCGTGTTATTAGTTTAATCTTATGATTGAATTTTGATTTCCATTTTTTTTGGATTGCATGATTTAAGGAGATATAGTGGAGGGGGAGGCAGGGAAGGGAAAGTGCAGAAGGATCTCTGGATGTGGATTGTGTTTTTTTCCACAGCTCTACAGGCTTGTTTACCTGGTAAACATCCACATAGTCGGTGTGGAGTCGCTGGAGACTGTCGTCAATGCTCTTGGTGATGTGGCGTCGACTCAGCCCGACGGAGTTCACGTTGTAGCCCATATTACCGCGACACTTGGTGGCGACTACAAAGTCTTCTCGCTTCTGTCTTTCTCAGACGTAAAAAAAAAATTTAAAAAGGGAGGGGGAGGGAGGCGAAGAAAATTCATACAAACAGAACTATAATCGGGGTTTTTTGTGTGTACTCCCTCGTTTCGACATATTTAATTCGAAGTGTTGAGCAAATTTATGGACGCAAAAATATTAATAAGCGAAACATTTGTTTTGTCCCTATTATATGATATGGTAAGGATGGGCAAAGCAACTTTACATATTCTAAAAACATGTGCCTCATATTTTTTTACTGACTTAGTAATGCCGAAGATTGCTGAAAAAACTTCGCTATCAAAATCATAATTCATGTTGCTCAGATGATTAACTTGTCCAACTGCCTGGGTAGAATTATTGATCTGCAGATGAAATGGAACCTTTTTTTCTTTTACAAGAGTTGCCCACCATTCAGCGCCGGCAAACAACTTACAACATCGTCAAAAACTGCCAAACTCCATTAATGAAAGAGCTACTTAACATGCAAGATGAAAGATACCTCTATATTTATACGATTCATTTTTTTCGTAGATCCTGAGAAAATAAGAATTTTGATAACTTTCTGGACGGTTGCCACCGCAGCCACTGACCTCTGGAGCCAAGTGCCGACAACCTTTTCGGAGTTGCCGAGTCCGTAGACGTCCGCGGTGTCCAGGAAGTTTCCACCCCAGGCTGAGTACCTGTCCAAGATCTGATGGGTCAGACTCTCATCGCACTGACCGGGCCGTCCATTCTGGGGAAGGACATGTGGATTGTTTGATATGCCGCGTTCACAACATGATAATGATAGGCCAATTTAACTTATGGATAAAAATCGTGCACTCTCCTGGTACAAAAATGAAGCTTCAAGTCTATTTTGCAATAGCCTGTTATTTATTAATTAATTAATTTATTTTTATTTTTATTTTTATTTTTTTCTTCCTCTTCTTCTTCTTCTTCTTCTTCTTTTTTTTTTTTTTTTTTTTTTTTGGGGGGGGGGGGGTGAGGTTGGCCCGCTTAAATCGACATTGTTAATTGAAGGACCTGTTTCCACTCTACGAAGCAAAGTGCACCATTGTGATACATGATGTGAAGAATTTAAAACAAAATTTGATTAGAAATATCGGCTTTTTGTGGGTTTAAGTTTTACATTCTGTTTGTTTCTTGTACTCAACTAAGGCTTTATTATTATTATTATTATTATTATTATTATTATTATTATTATTATTATTATTATTATTATTATTATTATTATTATTATCATCATCATTATCATCATTTTTATTATTATCATTATTTTTTTGGCATGTGAAACTTAAACCTTTGCCACTTTGGCCTTCGTCGAGCAGATCGGAACTCTCAAGGATAGGCCCTAAATACAAAAACTGCATGATGCAAGGAGGCTCGAACTTGGACGGGCGTAAAAAATGATAACAATAAGGATGATGATGATGATTATGATAAAATTTACAATAATAATAATAATAATAATAATAATAATAATAATAATAATAATAATAATAATAATAATAATAATAATAATAATGGGTACAATAATGAGATTTAACTACATAAGTATAGAAACCTGCCCTAAACATTTAGGAACTGATATTTTCACAATAGTGGTGCTTATCGACGCGCTACCCAAGAAATCAATAGAAACACCAGTATGATTTAGGGGTTTACAGCAGAAAAGATCGCATTCGAAATATACCACTGCTGGGTTTTTTCCCCTTGCATTTTGCTCTTTCAGTAAAAAGCGAAATTTTTTTTTTATTTCAGTTATCATTGGTTTACAATTATATTAAACCGACTATAATTCCTGCCTCTAACAAATTATACAAAAAGTATTTACACTAGTTTTGTTTTTGTATTTTAGAAAATCATGTGTCCAACGTGCACCAATTAAGTTCAGCAGGTTTCAGGAATGTGGGTACTTTGGTACATTGGTCGAATCTCAACTACAACAACAACAACAAGAGCTAATTAAGGCCTTTGTTTTATAAGACACGTTCTCAAAATTGTCCCAAGCTAATGTATTTATTTCAACCACACATGTAAAAATATTACATTACATTGTGACTTATATTTTTGTTTCTTCTTCTACATAGTTTTATATATGTTAAGTGACAGGCCATACGCTTCAATATTTTTCTCCACGTTCAAGAAAACTTTTCCACTTACATTGTTTTCCCCAAAAGTCATCGTCCCGAGACAAATGTTCGAGACTTTAAGGCCAGATTTCCCAAGGAAGGTGTACTTCACCTTACTTTCTTCTGCAATTTCAGCCATGTTTGGAGAAGACGTCACGTCTACACTCACCTACAAAAATATACAAAAGTAGAGTAAATAACTGTGATGAGTAGATAAAATAGCTAAATACTTGACAGTAGTTAAATAATTTATTTATCGACATGTCAAAACAACTGTGTGCCAGAAAAAAAAAACACTTTACGTCATTACGGACGTATAAAGTGCGTTTTTAGAAAACATCAAGAACAATCTTACTCCATGTTTATGTATATGACTGCATAATTTCAGAGACATTGTACATAAAGAATATGATATGTAATAGAATGCAATGGTTAAACAAGTTAGTTATGGAGGATCATATTTAGTCAGTATCACGCAGTAGCTGTTTCTGTTCATAGCTGTTGTCTCTTCTCCAAAGGTTGACAAGTTGTAGACTTTTTGTTGATTTGTTTCGATGGTCGGTATGCATTAGAGTCAACTCTTCCAGAAATGTTTCTATAATAATCTGTGGGCATTTAGTTCCATTTTATGAGGTCAGTTGGAGTGAAACGTTAGTCATTTTATTTTATCTTGAAGCAAAATGTGAAACAGAGTGTTTTCTAAAAACATGCGAATCGCTCTGACTGAAATTAGGCTTCAAATAAGAACATAGTTTTATACCTGAAGACCAAAATATGGGATAGGGTTCACAAACGTATTCTCTAGATTGCCTCGAAGGATAATTTTTTTTCAAACTTAACAGCCTTTATTAGTGGCATGAATTGTGCTATAAACGATATAATGTCAGTACACATGGTAACTATGTGCAAAAGCCAAGATTCATGAGGCAAGAAGATTCATACTAACACGTGTTCAATATATTCAATGCAGTTTTAAAAAACCTTGGCAAACATTAGCTGCAATAGATTTACAGTTTGATCAAAGGAGAGATTTCATTCGCCCCCCTGATATTTTACTAAGATTTATCTACCTTTATTTTTGGAGATCTAAAACTGACACTGCATATCATCAAACTTTTGTTTGGAATCATTCAGTACCATTACCATTCAGCTTATGTTTATCTGTTTCCAAACAATGTCCATGTTGATGACTGGCTTAATGTATTGCTCATAATGATTTTGATTTCGAGGTTCACAAATTCTAGTTCAAAGATAAGTGTAACATTATGAGGAAATAGGATGTGGTCTACGTAGAGCTGCGATAGATACCAAACGTGACGATAATTATAAGAAGAGGGCTGAACCCTTTGTTTGGTTCCGGTTCCATAGATAAGATTTAAACTATTTAACAGCTGAGCTAGGAACACCAAAGTTAAACAATGACATTGCAGTAGTAAACGGTGATCGAATGTAGCAAATGCTGAAGGTAGATACCTATGATGTTTGTGTTACCAGAGTTATGGTCAGAAAGTATAGGCCTGTTATTCAAGACATGCAGTTGCCCCTTGTTCCCTGTTTTCTTACTATGATAAGTGAAAAAGTACATTTGATTATTTCCCAAAGGTGTTAGGTTCAAGACAAGATCTGAGTAGGTCGGCACCAATCTTCTGAAGAATTTTTGTAGGACGGGTAAGTTGGGCACAAGTGTTGTAGTTCTTTCTACCTCCATAATCAATATTTGGTGCACTGTG
>JAWDGP010005862.1:75000-79606 GCA_033675545.1 Elysia crispata
CAGATATCAGTTTTGCAAACTGGTGTGTAGAGACAAGCAAAGCGAATAGATAGCTTATCACAAGGTTGTCTTCCTTAGTCAGTCTTCACATGATTATTGCGGTGCAAAAAGGAAATAGTTCTAAGTTCTTAAATAAAGCAATGGACTTAGAATCCACGCATTATCTAACCGCGGTATCAGTGATGGCTTGTCCTTTACTTAGGCGATAGTAAAACAAATGAACTGCCGATATAAGGATAGAAAGGTGATAGGCCTGTGTAACGGTGTTCCTCCCTGAACATTGCGCTCATAGGCCACCGCGGCGGGTGTTCAGCAATTTTGATTTTGACCTCAGTAGAATTAGATAGGTCTACAGATGGCTGTCATTTTATACACAAAACTGTCATACCTACACGCACATAATATGTTCTAATTAGACGACATAAGACAAGATTGTAAATTTCACCATCATAAACATCAAATTAATCTGCACATCAAAAGCAGCGCTATGGATTGGCCTGGCTTGTGGCCACTCTTCCTTTCGTTGTCTGCCTCTCTGTCTCTTTCTGACTGTGTCTCTTTCAGTCTGCTTGCCTCTCTGTCCCTCTCACTGCTTACATGTCTTTCTGTCAGTCTCTGTAAATCCGTTAGGTTTTTTCCCCTCTCGATACGTGTCTACCTCTGAGTATGTGTTTCTCTCTAACACCTAAAGAATCTGTTACCGGTAGTCTGCGGGTCTCAGACCAACACACCCATGGGTTTCAATGTTTGCTTGGACGCCCCTTATTTCTGGAAAGAAAATGAGTTTTCGTGGTTCAAGGTAAAGAAAATTCATATTCGATGTGAATTGATTCTTTTTTGTGAGCACTAGGCCAAAATTTCTCTATGGACACTTGGGGCAAAATGAATTGTAGAATGCTAATTATTCTCAACAAGTTTAGCTTAGTTTGAACATTTGGCAAGTGTTTTGACTAATTAAAAAGTTGGGCAATTTGTCCTCGCAGTGCCCACGTTAGGCTACCATGCACATTTAACAAAACGTATAATTATACATACATATACTCATACATATGTTATTTGAAGATTAGTTCGAACAATTCATTAGGGTGCTCATTTGTGAGAGCGTCTTTATAATAGTAAAGGTATGTTTACACGAAGCGATTTGCAGCAAGCAACGCCACCCCACAAAATGCTCTGACGTGTCAAGCAGCACATCGTGTCCCTTACGACTTGTAAAACGCACCAAATCTTTCACTATTATGCTACTTTCCACAAATCACATGCAATTCGAATTGCTGCTTGTGCCGTCAAAGCATTTTGTGTAATGGTGTTGCTTGCTGCAAATCGCTTCGTGTAAACATACCTTAAGCAATCTTACCCTGAACGGCTTCGATCGGAGGTCAAGGCTGCTGTTTTGTCCTCCTTCCTATTAGTGTCGTTGCAACCTTGTAAATTGTTGTTTTTCTCTTCGGTGTTTTTGTAGTTTTGTTGTAGATGCTTTTTTTTTTCTATGTGAACACGATTGAAAAAAAAATCCTCTTCTTTTACTTTAGGGTTTGCTTTGGTTTTGAGGATTTTATGAAAATTGATTATCAAAATGGCACAGTGACTTCGATTAGGTGAAAGCTTTACGGAACAAAGATGAAGACAGAAAACTTGCATTAAAGCAAAGCTATACCGCAGATGTGTTGAAAGTATATTAATTTATTGAGCTGTAGTTAAGACTTCAAGACGACCCAACTTCGACATGGTTGAAAATCTTGGCGAACATCAACTGTAAGAGAAACTCAAGCAGCAAAAACTAATGCTGGATTTAGTGTTTACTCCAGAGAGTTAGAAGCGGTGTGGTTGTTTGGTTAGATCGTCCGCTCTGATAGCCGCAGGCCCGTTCTTGGTGGATTCGATTCAAATTCTCATCTTTTATCAGTTCCCCTCTGCTCGACGTGGCTTGTTTTTGTTTTTAGGAGTTTTTTTTTTTTAATATAGAATATCACGTAGATCACCTTGATGTGGACGCTATATCAAACAAAAAAAAATCAGAATAACATCATGAAATTAATAAAAAAAAAAAAAAAAAAAGAGTTAGCTTATATTGTGAAATGCAAGCTTGTTCATGGGTCCTTTTTTAAAACATTTATTACCATGTAAGTTAAAATAAATTAATGTGCAATTGTGTACCTCATTTTACCGTTTGCGGGAATTAAATACATTGTAATAAGCGCTTTTGTGACAACATGGTTGGTAGCTGTTGACACTGGGCTTCGGCTTTGTTGATTGTCTTTTGCCTATCGGATTTAGCTGACGTTTCTAACAAGAGCTGAACTTTTATTGGAATGATACTACCAAGAGAGGTTGCATATGCTGATGACGTAGACTTTATATCACTAGAGTTCGTTCAAACCCAAGAAGTGTAAAAAGCTTTCGAACAAATTAGAATCTTCGTAAACGTTGGAGAGTTCATCACTTTAGCATAGGACGAAAAGAACTGGAGAGAAACAACAAAAGTCGGATCACTCGTCGGTGACAAAGAAGACGTAGAAAGAAGGAAACAATTATCTACAGCTGCGCTCATTAGGTTTTAATACGTTTGGATAGGAGGTGACGAAATGAAGGGTGACACAAAAGTAAAACTCTATAAAGCATTAGTTCAATCGATCCTTACATACAGTTGTGGCACATGGGCACTTACACAAACAGAAGAGGCTAAATCAATGCATTTGACCGAAAGCAGTTCAAACAAAACAAATCCTTGACATCAAATACCTAGTGAAGATAAATTCAACGAAAAACCGATCTCAATAACCATCCTTGAAAGCCGGTGGCACCTGTCCGGACATTCTGAGGCGAGATATAGACATTCCAGCAAACAAATCTATTGAGGCATAGGCTACTTTCTTCCTAAAGGTGATACATTTCGAGGAAGGCCGATACCAACACTGCCGACAGTCATCAACAAAGATTTCTGTCACATACCAGCAGGCGGGCTTCAACTCAAAACCATGAATGACCTGGACCATCTGAGGTCAATAGCAGAAGGCAGAAACACAGTGGAAGAGACTATCAGCGAACATCTGAGGTCAATAGCAGAAGACAGAACACAGTGGAAGAGACTATCAGCGAACATCTGAGGTCAGTAGCAGAAGACAGAACACAGTGGAAGAGACTATCAGCGAACATCTGAGGTCAATAGCAGAAGACAGAACACAGTGGAAGAGACTATCAGCGAACATCTGAGGTCAATAGCAGAAGACAGAACACAGTGGAAGAGACTATCAGCGAACATCTGAGGTCAATAGCAGGAGACAGAAACACAGTGGAAGAGACTATCAGCGAACATCTGAGGTCAATAGCAGGAGACAGAAACACAGTGGAAGAGACTATCAGCGACCATCTGAGGTCAATAGCAGGAGACAGAAACACAGTGGAAGAGACTATCAGCGACCATCTGAGGTCAGTAGCAGAAGACAGAACACAGTGGAAGAGACTATCAGCGACCATCCGAGAGGCGTCCAAGTCGGACCCCTAAGATGTCAACAGCGATGTAAATAGGTATGAAAAAGCGCTTTAAAGGGTCTTAAAATACATGTGAAAAGTGTAGAATTATCTGGTTTCCCATATTCATAATGTTTCCCGCCTAGACCTTGCAACAGTAATCATAATGAGGAATTTGACACAGTAATCAATAAATCAATACCGGTACTCTTTTATTTTGAATGCCTGTCATGGATGAGAGATCACGGTATGTCTCAGTTCTATGACAGATCTAGTACATACACCTGTAGAACACGTTAGGATCCGGACCAGGACCAGGTTGATTGAACACACCCGAAAATCATTCTAAGAAAAGCAAAATCAAAACCCTAGATCTCTTTGTTTTATTCTCCCTGTGTTCACTTTCGAACGAATATAGGTGTTGACATTTTGGTTTCTTCATGCAAACTTAACGTCGTAGACAAGTTAGGTTTTCTTAGAAAACGAATTCGCTCTGTCGAGTCGGGCGCCTGCCGTGTTGAAGGAAATAAGAAGAGTCAGAGGTAGATCAGAAACGTTTTGTGCTTGGTGAATATTTTTAACTGACGTGATTTTAATCGTAGATAGACAGTGGTTAATACGTACTATGAAATAAAAGATGTGTACAAAATTGGTCAGATCAAGAACTGTGCACTAAATTTTGCTTCAATTTAAGCCTTTTCTGCTTCTATGTGAATTATAGATTTGTCGTCCTATTTAATGCAGGTACAGTAAAAAAATTTTCAATGCTGTACGATATTGCTTATAATTTTAGTCTAAACCTGCACGAGGATTAGCATGGGACATTAAGAAACTTTACATATATCTTTTAAACATTGATTTTCACAAAAGTTTAGTGAGCGGACTGTTATGAATTTCCGCAGGCAGTGCATCTTTTGGCAATTTTGCAGGAATTTTTCGCCTTTTACTAATTGTTTTGTTTTTTTGTTTGTTTGTTTTTTGTTTGTTTTTTTTTTTGTTTGTTTGTTTTGTATTGTTTTGTTTTGTTTTGTTTTTGTTTTTTGTTTTTTTTTTTGGGGGGGGGGTCTTAAACATAATTGGAAAACAGAATTAGTTGATTTCCCATAGCTAAAACACAAGAAAGTAAAGTCTTATT
>JAWDGP010005863.1:0-7500 GCA_033675545.1 Elysia crispata
TTTAAATTCTTATATGCAAATTTACCCCTTTTTTCATTTAAGTTTAAAACCGTTTTATTTCAGTAAATAAAACAACTTGGTAATTTTCTTTTTAAATTTTATGTATGTTTAAAGAAGCAGTCTTTCTGATTTTCACTTGCCTTTTAATCCTTTCATTATAGAAAATAACCTGTCTTTCACTTCCACATTCTTGTTCATCACTTCAAATAATAAAAAAAAAACCAAAAAACCAAAAACCAAAAACTTTTCTCTCTTCCTTTTTTGTTTCTTCTCTTTCATTTAAGGTTTATATAAATGTTTATCTATCTCTCGCTTCCCCCCCCCCCCCCTCTCTCTCTCTCTCTCTCTCTCTCTCTCTCTCTCTCTCTCTTCTTATTCTCACATTTTCCAGCTCTATCGATAAAACAAATCGCTTTCTCAATTTGCCATTTTTTTAAACTCGTATAGTCTAGTATTTCTCTCTTTTCCTTTTTTCTATGCCTCTCTCTCGTTATCTCTCTCTCTCTCTCTCTCTCTCTCTCTCTTTCTCTTTCTCTCTCTGTCTCTTTCTCTCTCTCTCTCCCTCTCCCTCTGTCTCTGTCGTTTCTCTGTCTCTGTTCCTGTCTGTCTGTCTGTCTCTCTCTCTCTCTGTCTGTCTCTCTCTCTCTGTCTGTCTCTCTCTCTCTCTCTCTCTCTCTCTCTCTCTCTCTCTCTCTCTCTCTCTCTCTCTCTCTCTCTCTCTCCCTCCCTAAATAATTGAAATGATTCGACTGCTTTTTAATTTTGTTTTTACTTCACACACCCGCACACACACACACACATATATATATATATATATATATATATATATATATATATATATATATGCATATATATATTTTTTTTTTTTTAAAGGGGGGGGGGGGGGGGTAGACATTTCTTAAAGAATTTAATTTCAAAAGCAATAACTTGGAGAGAAAAAATTAATATAATTTTAAAGTAAACATAAAGGTAACAATGCATGTCACTGCCTCAGGTGATTAACCCCACCCACCCACCCCCCTCCTCTCCCCTTCCCTCGAAAAAAAAAAACAGAAAAAAAAATCCCTTTCCTATCACATTTTCACTTTGTTAATTTTATAAGATCATTTCGCGATCCTTTCTGGGTCTCACACTGGACGCTTTATCTTGCTTGAGAAGCTTGAAACGGCGTGGTATCAGTCAGTCATGACTCAACTAATTCAACAGTTTACCATAAAATAATTCATATCCCATAGCGCCAACCGTTTACTTTTAGACTTTAAGGGCTCAATAAAGAGTTTCTGCACTCGTCAGGCCACCGGTGAAGAATAAACTGAACTAAAGATATGGCAGGTAAAATAAAGTCTTCCACATTCAATCTAGCGCCAATTTCAACTATTTTTATTCAGGGTTACTTTACATAGCGTCCTGTTTCGGCAGCACCCTGGGGGTATGTAACCAACAAATGGCGTGCCATCACCCACCAGCGTCGGTTGCGTGACGGAGAGAGTTTAGTCCCCTGCCTTATTGCCTCCACGGCTGCTGCCGCCCGCTGGCTGCCGGGAACGGTCGGTAATTTGATCTAATTATCATGCGGTGTTACATCTCGCGGATTAAGTCAATCAGTCCCATCACGGATTGGACAATTCTAGGGTTTTTTTTTTTTTTTTGGAAACCTGAGAATTGGGCCAGGGCCAGCAGGACGTTTCATCTTTGAAATGGCTTGATATTCAACGGAAAATATGAAATTTCAGGAAATGAAAGTGAAAGAGAGATATTAGAGATGATCTTGTTTGGGCTTCTGTAAGCTTCTTAGTTTGGGAAACTTTCTTTTTTTTGTTGTTGTTGTTGTTGCTTTTCCTAATGTGATTAGGTGGAGATTGACAAAAAAAAAAAAAAAAAAAAAAAAAAAATATTACGTCGAATCAAAAAAACCATTAAAGACACATCCAAAAATAAAGTGGTCTTATTTTTTTTTGCTCATCTAAAAAAAAAAAATTAATAATCATATTGGTAATATGAACGCGGATTTTAATGCGTTTGAGTGTAAATTAATCCGAGCAATTTTCAAACGTCTTTGATATGATCTGGACACAAACGTGACCTGACATTGTTGAACATGTTGGCTGAACGTGGCGTGTCACTTAAGCTACATAAGAAAAATGTCAAACGTCATTGGAACGTAAGAGGTCAAGAACATCCACTGGCTCAAGAGAGAGAGACTTTGGAGAGAGACCAATCACACCAGATGTAATCTCTCAAGCGGAAGGCAAAACTCTTTCACAACATAAAGCGTGCAGATTTCTTCATGAGAAAATTAAAAGAAAATTCAAGGTTTATATCTACAGGAACTCAAAATATCCTTGCAAAAACCTCTCAAAGAGACATATGAAAAAAACTGTGATTAGATCCATTGAAACATCAAAAGCATAACGAAAGGTTGAACAAAACAAAAGTGACAATAATTTTAGCATTATGGAGGAAACATGTCCTATCAAATGATGCTAAATTTGAAAGATGAGGGCACATGGACAGATTGTAAAGAAAACACTTCTCTTTGATGGGATACCATTATCATATTAGTGTATGTTATGCAAATTGATAAATTTCCTGATCGCTTCAAACCTACTTGGAGCATGCCTGTTTAGTGTTTGAAATATGCCTCTTAGATAGTTTTCAACAATATTCTAATCTCCTTCTTTTAGAAATAAAACAAAATTGGTTTCTCTCTCAGTCTGTCTGTCTGTCTGTTTGTCTGTCTCTCTGTCTCTCTCTGTGACCCTCTCTCTTGGTGTCTCTCTCTCTCTCTCTCTCTCTCTCTCTCATTAAATATATATATATATATATATATATATATATATATATATATATTTATATACATAAATTTTAAATTGGCTTGCTAACAGGAAAGAGAAAAGAATTAGAAAAATTCATATGGATATGTTTGCCAAATTGAATTTAGTTTTTGAGCATGCCCGTATTCAAATCGTTGTAAGATATAACGGGAAATATCGATATAAAGAGTGATAATAATTCGATAAAAGGGATGGAGAGAGATACAGAAAAAGAAAAGGAGGGAAAGGAAACAGAGAGATAGATAGAGAGCGAGGCAGAAAGAGAAAGAGAGAAAGAAATATTTGAAGAAAAAATGTGACAGTTGGAAGCGTGGAAAGGGTTGGTATGGAAAAGTGGGGCTGGGATGGAAAGAGAGAGAGAGAGAGAGAGAGAGAGAGAGAGAGAGAGAGAGAGAGAGAGAGAGAGAGAGAGAGAGAGAGAGAGAGAGAGAGAGAGAGAGAGAGAGAGAGAGAGAGAGAGAGAGAGAAGAGTGATGCGCGAGAAGAAGTATTGATTGGATGATTGGATGGAGAAAATGTGGATGAAGGTAACTGGAGAGAGAAAGTCTATGATACAGAGTAGATAAATTGCATTTCCAAAAAAAAAAAAAAAAAAAAAAAAAGAATTAGAAACGTATAACAACTTTCAGAGATGAGAAATAAACCTAGGGGAAAAATTCAGCTTAATAAAATAGAAACAATAATAAACAAAAACATAAGCTGTTTGTTGAATTGCATGTACCGCACTTCTATGCACCATTCTGACAGGCAAAGCCAGGCAGCGGGCGTTGCGTGTTAGCGCAGGCTCAAAAGACGGTTATGGTAACATTTACGCTGCCATCATTTATCTGCATATTATTCAGCTTTAATTTGATGTTTTCAGAAAAGCGAAAACATAATTCCCAACAGACGAACACACAATAACTATGCGAGAAATCTTATTTCATGCTCTGTTGGGCAAAATGTTTATGACTGCGGAATTACCTCAATAGTTTTGTTTCTATTCCTTAGGGGAGTGAACGGTTGTGGCTTATAACCTAACACACGCGCAGTTTTCCGGCATTGCTCGATATAATTCAATAATGTGAAAAATAGAAATTGAGGTAAAATGATTTTAATAAACCTTTTGCTATGAATTTTTGCATTTTTTCGAAATCATCACTTTATTTTGCTAGCTTCCAAAAGCCCCACTTCCAAACTCTCCAGTACAATGGTAACCACCATAAGCTCCATGTAACGATTGGGCTATAAGTTGATCTATTCATTTCCTCACCCTTTTTTGGTGCGTAACTAGATCTATGTATATTTTTTTATTTAGTTGCATAATGTTTTTATTTCAAGTCTAAGAACTTAGTCTTGTTTACCGAACACAGCCCGCACTTGTATGGTCAAGATTCTTCTGGAATCTCCGACCTAGTTCTAGCATAGTAATGAACTCGTCACTCCTTGTTTACCTTTGTTTTGATTGGTTGTTATTTTAGAGCGCATTGCTTATGGCGCGTACCAAGAATATTCTCTTACGATTTATATAATTCCTTTTCTGGATGATTCGACGAGATTTTGTATAAATAAGAGTCGAAATGATGTCAGTCAATATCAAATCTACAGTGAGTGATTATTAAGTCTACCTACAGTCAGTGATTAATAAGTCAACCTACAGTGATTATAGAGTCAAGCTCTTGTGTTGGATTAAACAGTTTGCAATTTTTACTTGCGGACTTCAGACTTATTTTCTACGGGAGAGTCGTGTGATTGGCTATATATATATTTCCATACCCTTAGACAAACAGAGCCTAAAAGATCACCCCCATCAAATTTGTTACACTCCACTTCCAAACTCTACAATACAATGGTAACGGCCATAAGTTTCACTTCCAAACTCTCCAGTACAATGGTAACGACCATAAGTTTCACTTCCACACTCTGCAGTACAATGGTAATATCTATAATCTCCAGTTTTAAACTCAAGATTAGTAACATATAAAGTACACACATAAACTCCAGTATGCCGGTAATGTAATTTAGCGCAGCCTCCAAACTCTTATGCTATTTTGAGTTTTCTCACCTTTTCACCTGTCTGTTTGCTCCCTTTCGAATAACATAATATAATTATACATGATCATTTATGGAAAAAAATCTGGCCTTTTAGATATTCCATAATGCATATAAGAGACACAATTGTTCATTTTCAGTTCCGTCGATTTCTTTTTTAGTTACGATCAACCACATTTCGTAAAAGAAAGTAAGAGTTTGAAAAACCTTTCTAGGCTATTAAATTTACTGACTCTAGAGTACTTTTTTTATTTCTTTGTCTTTGTCTGAGGATAAATCTAGTCCAGAAAATAATTAATATTTAAACTTTTCTCACACGCGTTAGATCTCGATGCCATTTCATTGTTTTAGTCTAAGGCCAGATCTGATTGACCATATTTAGCTATTGTCGTTGTGGCTTGGAGCTCTTTGTAAACTGTTTTAACTACTCTTCGCTACTATCGTTTAAGGCGGAACCTAGATTTTCATACACAAGTATTCTAGTCAATGATGAGCTTGATTCTATCTACTTACATAAATCCAAACCCCCACGTTGGTAAGCAATTATAGTTCAGTGAAACGGTCGGAAGATGTTCTTCACAAGAAATCATGCTAAGTCAGAGCAGAGGATCCAATATGACGATTCTGTAGGAAAACTAACCGTAGAGTGTCAATATGGCTGTCTGTTTCGATTAAATCATTGCAACCGCCGGTAAGAATATACCGAGAAATAATACTAGCTGGGAGAAGGATTTAGAGGACATTGAATATCAGAGAGCTCCAGAGCCTAGTCTCAAGTGGTTTCTCCACCAATGCCGGCTTTAGATTCTAAGCTAGGCTGGGACTAACTTAAAATAAAAGTACACATTTCCCCGCTGTTATCTCTGAAATTGAACTTTCCCCTGAGTTTGTTTTAATCAATTATTCAATCAGTGGCTCCTGAACAACAACAGAAAGTAATTTGGGTATCTCCGATTGTTTGCGCAGGTTTTTTTTTTTTTTATTATTATTATTTCCTCAGCGCGCTATTCCATCACGGCCAATCAGGCGTGCCGGTTTATCCAAATAAGAGACAATCACCCGATTCACTATTCTAACCATCTTCCATCTTTCAGGCTTTTCTAGCATTTTGTGGATTGGTTCATCGTAGAGTTTTGTTTTACAGAACTGCTTTCTGTCCCCACCGGAAAACTGATTACATATCACGGGTGCCTCACTGAACCGGGCTCTGACGGTCTCTAGAGACAGAGATGTAGTAGGGGGGGCGTGTCTTATTGTGATTAATTAATTACTAGCATTGCACAAGACATTTCATATGTGCTAGGTGATTGGTTCAGGTCAGCCCGAGGTAGCAACGCGACCTGAAATCCTACACAAGGCTGTTGGAAGAGAATGTTTGGTGCATTGATGGATCGAGTTATTTAGGCTAGCCATTTTGATTATATCATTATATTATTGAGTCCTGACGGACTAATTAGAAGAGAATGAATTCTTTTACCATTTTCATGACTGCTTTGCTAGCTTAGAGATAAGATGTGCAACTAAGTCTCTGGTTTTTCTTGTCCTATGAAAAGGTTAAAAATTGAATGCCAAGATCTTTGTGGGCCGAAGATGTGTAACTGCGTGCCAGCTGCATTTTTCTTGTAATGTCGCCATGAAAATAAACCCTTTGCTTGAAACAGTCCAAAACCCTCAGCTCTATATTTTCATTCCAAGATTTTAGCGACAAGTTTTGTTTCTATGTTCTATACCTAGTCAACGATCAATTACTCAGATTCTCAAAGATATCCCTCAGTAATGCTTTCTTATAAATCAAAACCAAATGTTTTGAGATCGGAATCAACAGACTTAGCTTGAAGCTAGAGGACACACCAGCCTGAACGAGTTTTAATGTTTACAACCTACCATGAGGTCAAGAAATATAACCCAGCTTGGACATTGACCAGGGTGGTTTTAATCCTAGCGTTCTCTCCCTTCCTTGAGCTGAAGGTAACCTGAGGTTGGTACCGATTTTTGTGGTTGAGTTTGGGTCCTCAATGCAGCCCAGTGACATCAACGACGAGAAATTTCTTGAGCAGCCGGTGGCTGTGTGGCAACAGCGACCTTCTTTCGTGGATTCTAGCTCCACACCATTGTGTAGTTAGGTCTAAGATCTCATCCTTTCAGCTCCGCGGTGTCCGACTGGGGTTTGAGCTTCTTACACAAAAAGGCTCGTGGCTACCATTGTTTTGGGCGGGCTATATCAAACAACAAACAAACTTGATAGCGGGTTTGAAAGGCAAGGAACTTGTTCGGGGTAACCGCAAGAACATTGGAGTTTGAGGTCATGGTAAGGCTTGAGGGGGTGGGGGAGGGGAGGGGTGAAGTTTTTTATTTTCTGATAAGCGGTGGGGAGAAGTTTTGGGGTTAAAAAAAACATTCATCATAATCTGCTTGCTTGCCATCCATCATGCATTAAACAATTGCTTTGATTTCCTTTGCTGTGTCTTTTTCCCCCCTTTTTGTACTTTGCATAGGTTGCTTCCCTCTTTTCTTTAAAAGTCTTTTTCCGTGTCGCATGGCATGCCCAGATGTTGTCAAGCCTCAGCAAGCCTCAGCTCACCGTTTATGCTTGTCTGGTCTTATTTAAAAGCCTAACCCGCGAACAATGTCAACA
>JAWDGP010005863.1:12500-42500 GCA_033675545.1 Elysia crispata
GACCAACCTAGCCAGTGATTCTAGACACATCGGACTGGGTACACTGGACTAAACTGTGGCTCTAGTAGACCAACCTAGCTGGTGATTCTAGACACATATGACTAGGTACACTGGACTAAACTGTGGCTCTAGTAGACCAACCTAGCCGGTGATTCTAGACAATTCTGACTATGTACACTGGACTAAACTGTGGCTCTAGTAGACCAACCTAGCCAGTGATTCTAGACACATCGGACTGGGTACACTGGACTAAACTGTGGCTCTAGTAGACCAACCTAGCTGGTGATTCTAGACACATCTGGCTATGTACACTCGACTAAACTGTGGCTCTAGTAGACCAACCTAGCCGGTGATTCTAGACACATCTGGCTATGTACACTGGACTAAACTGTGGCTCTAGTAGACCAACCTAGCCGGTGATTCTAGACACATCTGGCTAGGTACACTGGACTAAACTGTGACTCTAGTAGACCAACCTAGCCGGTGATTCTAGACACATCTGACTAGGTACACTGGACTAAACTGTGGCTCTAGTAGACCAACCTAGCCGGTGATTCTAGACACATCTGACTAGGTACACTGGACTAAACTGTGGCTCTAGTAGACCGACCTAGCCGGTGATTCTAGACACATCTGGCTAGGTACATTAGGCTGTACTAAACTGTTGGGTAACTAGTCTAGTCCAGTTGTTTAAAACACTAAATCCTTTAACATGGTATCTTTTCTGCTGGTACTAGACTCAGCCACCATGAATACTGAGCCAACCTGCAATTCCAGTATAATTTTTATCATAGCTGATGACTCTAAGCACAGCCCATGCATGGAGCTAGAGTTACATCTATTTGTTAGCTGACGTACCCGGTTCACAGGGTAATCCCAGACATTGACTGCAATATCCGGTCCTACACTTAATGAATCCAGCAACCAAAGAGTAGAGTTAGATTAAACGATGCTGAAACAACCAAAGCAAAGATAGAGGAAACACTGCGACTTTATTAAGTTCTTGTAGTGTCTGACCTCTGGCAACAAAAGAATACGAAAATTCGAAAGGGCAGTGCAATCTAGGGGTCAAGGTCATAAATCTTGTTTTGATGTAGAGTAACATTCTGAGAGTAAAGTCTATTGTGATGTACAGAGCAATGGGCACTTGCAAAAAGCATTCTCTAAACTGGGTTGCCATGATGTAACGTGAAAATATTTTGGTACTGTTTTCAGAAGAATTATATAAGATCAAGGCAGAAAATGCAAGTCCAGGCTAGAGCGAAATGAGTATCATTTTCATAGGATGCACTGCTATTCTGCAAGAATTTAGAATTTAAAAAAAAAAAAAATATATATATATATATATATATATCTTAACCGATTTCACATAAAATTTAACATCAGTAGATCGGCTGAGATCAATAATTGACACAGATGCAAAATGCATCTAAAAGCACCGCATTTTACCTAAAGCACCAGAAAGAAGAACTACACGAAATTTGCTTACTGGCTTCTTTTACTATTCAGCTTAGATTTCTAAGAGTCTCTAAAAGTACATTTCACTCTTCCCTTCAATAATTGATGAGATTGTAGTGAAAATGGACAATGCGAACACAACAAAAATCTTTGAAACTCGTTGGTTTATCCTAACACTGAGCCAAGGACACGACTAAGCCTTGCATGGTGACGCAATAGAAAGTGTGCCTGTCATCAAGCCAAATTATTGATACAGTTCTTGCTTAAAAACTATGTAGGCCTCCACCTAGACTTAATATCTTTTTGCAGGCCTCCACCTAGACTTAATATCTTTGGTTATTAAACTTTCATACAAAGGACGCGTTTGAAAAATGTAGGGAAAAAAATACTGAAGTTCTTAAATTGCAGCTGGTTTCCTTTAGAGTAGGGAGAAAAAGTGATGTGATTGCTCGTTCTAAATATCTGTACGACAACTTTACGGGTCAGGAAGTACCGTCTCTGATTGCTGCATGTGTCACCTCAAACAGTGAGATTTGTTGACACCGCGTCACGCTCAAATAAAAACAATGCTGGTATAAGTCGCTAGAGTTTTTCAGATATTCTTACGGCAATCCTGCTGTTGGCAAACGTCGAACGATGCATGTTTAGAACCAGTGGAAAGCATTGATAAGGATAGGTGATATCACTACTTTTTCTCCCAACTAAATATGTCCAACTACTCGATGCCGTGCCCATGTGTCGCCTGGGGTGAGCACAATACTTGCTTCAAGACTTATGCTGGTCTGCGCAAACATGGCTATCTACTCTAATGAAAGCACGATCGATCGTGAGAATGTTAAAGGTGAACTTCGCTTGACAAAACGTGATAAGAATAATGATTAAACCCGAAGTGGCTAACCACAGAAACAGACCAATATGTAATTTATATCCAATATACCGATAAACTCGAGCAAAATAATAAAAAAAAAGTTTTGCACGAACTAGGAAATAACCTACAAATATCCACCACAAACATACTCCCACGTCCAAAACTGGCATACATCGAGATCTATTTTCCTAAATCAAGTGAGAGAAAAGACCTCATGATAGTGTAACAGTAATAAAGCACCGGTATGATAACCCACAGTTTTTACTAACACATTAGCAGCCATCTCTGCTGACAATGACGGATCACCGCAACGTCTGCTGCTTCCGACCTCGCCGGAAATCTCCATCAATAGTGAAACACAAGTTTCATTAGATAAAACCGGACTAGTTTCAATTTGTATGAAACCATTCGCCTGCAAAACTAGCCCAGCTTTCAAAACCTCTCATGTGACATAGCGAAATAATGAGCACGCACAAAAATGCCGCAAGAATGCAGAGAAGGGAAGAAATAGAAAACTGAGATGGTGTAACAAGGCTGGGGAGTCTTGGAGGAATGAGCTTCTAGATGGGAAGATTTGATGGAGTTAATTAATGACTTGATGAGCTTTTCTTGTTAGTCTGCTTCGTATTAGAGTCGTCGTTGAAGATGTTTAAAGAAGATTTAAACAATGTCCATTTGTGTGCCAGTTAATATTGTAAGGGTTATGTATAGAGAAAGCAGGATGAGTGAGAAAGAGAAAAGTTCTAGAGGAAGAGTGGTCAAGGGAAATATAACAATAGAGAGAAAGAATGAGTAAAAGAGAAGAAAACAGAAAATGAGATGAAAATTGAAAAAAGATAAAAAAAAAAGATGCAAAAATTGATATACAGACACTTACAATTAAAAGACAAGTCGAGAGATATACAGAAAGATTGATAGAAAGATAGAGAGGTGGTTAATTAAATAGATAGTTTGAAGATTAATACAAGGAACTTATGAAAGTGTTCAACATTACTGCGGAAACTTTTCAATACAGATGTTCGATAGAGTGGTATAAGAGACATTGACATGACCGAGCATTTAAATCGCCAACATTTTGTTTTATTTGTTTAAAGTAAATTTATTAACAGCAGCAATATAGCGAGTGCATAGCTGTGGGAATACGATGTGTCTAAAGTGAGCTCTTCAACCTTTATATAATTATTATACTGACCCAACAATAATTGAAAGAACTACTCCTGATGTTGCACAAGCTGATTTTATGAAATCCCCGCGCTTAAAAGAAACTTCTTTACTAAGGGGTTGTTTATATGGAGTTACCAAGTCATGTCACCTTCACTTCTGTCTTAGACGGCTGCATCATGGTAAGGTGAACAACCTTGGAAATATTTACAGATTGATATCAGGTGAAACAAATCCTTACAAACTGGGATTAGGAAACAAAATCCTGACATGCTGAGGCCAAGAGACATAATCCTGACAAAATGGGATAAGGAAATAAAATCCTGACAAACTGGGGCCAGCAAACAAAATCCTGACAAACTGGGACCAGGAAACAAAATCATGACAAACTGGGGCCAAGGAGCAGAATATCCTACCCTACTGGTTCAGGTAAACCGCAAACTTCCTAGCACTTGAGATGTTCCAGTGATGAAGGAACCACGTGACCTGCTGATAAGATGTTGTGTAATATGAATTATTCACCGACCCGTTGCCCACAAAACAAGAAACAAAAAGATGGAAAACTGTGAGCACCCGGTCCATCGCGTCTACAGACAAAAGCTGGTTCCTCCAGACAAAACAATGGTCCTTGTGAAACCAATTCACGTCTGCGCGCATCACTTTTCTGCCGTCATGGAAAGTTTGTCCTTGTCTTAAGCACTGTGGAACTTGAGAGACGATGGGAACCAAAGATTTCCTTCATGGACCAGCAACAGTAGTGGAGAGAGGAGTGTTTACCGTTATAATGAAGCCGGGCACAATCGATAGAGTTGTATGGCTTGTCAAACACTGAACAATGTTTATCGATAATCGAGTCATTAGCGATAAACAACATCGCTTGACATGTATGGGCAAATCGAATACATTGCTATACGGCTTGAGAAGAGGACGTGTGGTAAATCATCCTTAACAAAGGGAAAGCGTTTCACTCAACAGGAATTTCTCATGACTTTCACTGAAACAATGTTTTACATATTTGGAGAGACTCAGAGGTTGATGAATAGAAACAGATTCTGATCGATAAGCGTTTTGAACCGTCTTTCATGCTGGTTTTATATTTTCGAATAAAAACGAAATCTAAAAAATGCAAGATTTACGATTTAAATTCTTTGTCAAGTGTAAACCTTGATGTATTATTGAAATGCCTCGGTGACCTCTCAGTGTTTGTAAGTTTTCTCATAAGGACTCTAAGGCGTAAAGCAGGCTATGCTTACTGGTTTAGGGCAAATAAATAATGTGAAACGTTACTCGAGTTATGAAATGGTTTTCTACCAAACATTGATAAATTTGAGAAAATGCAGGCTAAAAAAGGAAAATAAGTTATAGGTAGAGAATGAAAAAGAAAAAAAAACAAAGATACATAGAAAGAGAGAAAGAGAACGCTATAAATATATTTAGAGAGAGAGAGAGAGAGAGAGAGAGAGACGGGGGGGGAGAGAGACAGAGAGAGACAGAGAGAGAGAGACAGAGAGAGAGAGAGAGAGAGAGAGAGAGAGAGAGAGAGAGAGAGAGAGAGAGAGAGAGAGAGAGAGAGAGAGAGAGAGAGAGAGAGAGAGAGAGAGAGAGAGAGAGAAGACATACATACATACAGAAAATGAATCTCAGAGAAAACTAGAATTTTAAAATAATGAATTTGCTGTACATCTGATATCAAGATGTGAGATACCAACTGAAAAGATGGACAAACTTCTATCGAGGTCTAGATGAGACAATGAAACTAGAACTAAAGGATGTCAAACCTTTGCTTTTACAGAACAAGTAACTTACTGGCAGGCTGCTAATGTAAACAAAAACCAGGAATGGCTCTTTTTTCTTTTATCTTCGTTAAAAATTCCCATGGAAATAACTAGAAACCTAGATCTATCATGTCACGATCCTGCTATGACATGCCTGGTGTCATAACGTCCTGTTAATTTTGACAGCTAAGAGCGCGAGATGTTACCTTTATGTATTTGTTATCGCCTAAGCTTTCAAACAATGCAAAATCTCTCTCGTGACCAGGCTGAAGATGTGAATGTGACGCAACCACTAAAGGAGGTCCAGTGTGCAACCTTTTCTTGCGAGTAAGACAAAGAGAACTCATTTTCTCTTTACTTTTCTGACGATACACTCGATAATGTTAAGGACAAGAAAAAAGCAAATAGTTCCAGAATGGAGCGGCTCACCTTTGACCTCAAATAAGAAGTGGCTGACGTCAGATGATCTTCAATTAGTGAGAAACTGTAGGTTTCATCCAGGACTGAGTCGTGTTGTTTGGTAAACAGTGCTAGACTAACAGTCAACTCGGGAGTGATGAAAGCCTCACCTTCCCATACCTGCCATGTCTTGCGCAGGACGGTTTGGTGTGCTAGACATGGATCTCGAATTTTTTGGTGATCTCTAACCCCACCACTTAGTAGCACTTACTCTCCCGTATATTGTCTTTCTAAATATATTTTTATATATATATATATATATATATATATATATATATATATATATATATAAAGAGAGAGAGACAGCCAGCCCCCTCTCTCTCTCTCTTTCTCCCTCTCTTATCTCTTTCTCTATCTCTTTCTATCTACGTATTTATTAATTAATCTTTCTACCTATCTTTATTCCTTTTTTTTTTATTTTATCATCTTCTTGTTTATTTCCTCTGAGATTCATTTTCTGCACGTACGTTTATATATATATATATATATATATATGTATGTATGTATATAAAACGGACAAAACAACATCGTTGGAAAACCTGTATTATTTCTTTCTAAATTGGCAAATAACAATTAATTTGACAAAAGAATTGATTTATGACGCGAGATATCTCTAAGTTTTCAATTAATTTTCATTTGCATTTCACGAGGGACAGCATATCGCTCTTATATTATTCTGTAGTGATGGGCAGGAATATGTCTTTGAACGGTTGCTTTTCCTTCTGTTTGTTTGTAATCTTTGTCGCGACGCGTCCGCAAGTTAAAAAAAAAAGAGAGAATTTTTTTCAATATATTTTTTTATCCACATCATGGTCCTTGTACAATGGTAAGGAGCTTCATAGCGTCTGTGAAACACAGGCCAGGTTTCCTTATGCCTCCCGTGGTCTGTGTCGGGTTGTCAGGACCCAGGGCTGCGCTTGAGTCCCGGGACCAACAAATCTTAATTACACCGCAGCAGATCTGGCTAGCTATTCAATCACGTTGATTCGATCTTTCTATTTCTCTCTCTCTCTCTCTCTCTCTCTCTCTCTCTCTCTCTCTCTCTCTCTCTCTCTCTCTCTCTCTCTCTCTCTCTCTCTCTCTCTCTCTCTCTCTCTTTCTCTCTCTCTCTCTCTCTGTTTCCCCCTCCCTCCTTCTCTCCATCTCTATCTCTCTGTCTTTCTTTATCTTTGTCTCTCTTCTTCTTCCTCTCACGTTATTCCAAACTCTCTCCCAGTCTAATTAGGTTTCACTAATTAATCAAGACACAGTTCACGATTGCTTCTACCAACCCCCTCCCCCTCACCCCCAAACCTCCTCTCCGTCTCAGTGTAGTGTGAACAAGACAAAATCCTGATCCTGTCCCAGATAATCAACACACTGGAAGTCTAGATTCATTACTGTCTTACCAGAAAGTCTAGATTCATTACTGTCTTACCCTTCCTACACCGCTCTTTTCTTCTCTTCTTCTGCAACATAAAATCTCTTCCTTTTTTTCTTTAAGATCGATTTTACATGTACGCATGACGCTTACTTAATGTAGTTCTTGGAATTCCTGCAACCCCTTTTCCTGGAACTCCCCACCCCTCTCTCACTTCCTTCTTTTTGTCCCTTTTCGTAGTCGTGCCTGCGCGTGAGTTTCCTTCATCCTCCTTTCTATCTTCAACGGGGCTCTTTTCTCCATTTTATTCTCAATCTCTCTCTCTCTCTCTCTCTCTCTCTTTTTCTCCTCTGTCTGTCTGTCTGTCTGTCTGTCTGTCTGTCTGTCTGTCTCTCTCTCTCTCTCTCTCTCTCTCTCTCTCTCTCTCTCTCTCTCTCTCTCTCTCTCTCTCTCTCTCTCTCTCTCTCTCTCTCTCTCTCTCTCTCTCTCTCTCTCTCTCTTTTCACTTACTTTATGTACCCTTTCCCTCATTTATGAAGCAGATGAAGGTTGTTCACAGTATTTTGTTATAAAGAAAACAGATCTGAACAGAGCAGAAATTGTCTCTTTGTATCCGTATTCTTCACGGCTGTGAAAGACACCCTTGTATTGAGAGAGTTATCTCCCTCCTGATTGGCCTAGTCTCCTCAGTGGGAGAGGGAGAAATTCTCCGTAGATAACCGTCTTGATCAACCTTACTTAGGCAGATCTAGCATATTATCCTATCTATCCTTGCGTCTCTAGACTGTGTTAAAAGACAGATCTACCATGTTATCCTATCTATCCTTGTGTCTCTAGACTGTATTAATAAGACAGAATAATGATCTATCGTATGGAATCTGTTCTAATGCCTTTAGACTGTCTTGCTAAGACAGATCTATCAAATCCTATCTATCCTTGTTTGTCTAGGCTGTCTAATGAGACAGATCTACCATAATCTGTTTACCTTTGTCTTTCAAAACTGCATTATGCAGACAGACTGATCTACCACAACCTGTCTATGCTAAATGTGTGTAGGTAGACTATATTTATATGACATATCTATTATAATCTATCTATCCTTGTGTCTCAAAACTTTATTTTCACGATAGACCTACCACAACCTGTATTTATTAAATGTGTACCCCCAGATTGTCTTAATAAGATACATATAACGTTACCATAATCTGCTTATCTTTGTTCTCAAGACTGTATTACCAAGACAGATCTACCGCAATCTTGTGCAGATTTTTTTTTTTTTTTTGCAGAGGAAAAGATTTAATCGAGGCCCCAGAATGACTAACAGCTTGCCACATGTGGACAATCTCCACCCACATACAACAGACTGACTCACGGCGCGTGACAGGTGTGAGCTGGGAGGAGAGCGGGTGTGAGGCGACATACTGGTTTCAGGCCCACTTAAGCTATAATGATCGTCTAGAAACGCCTGTCAAATGTCATTGTTCGCTCGAGCTTTTCAACAGCCTTTTTAGTTGTTGGTTGCTGTTCGGATGATTAAGCGCTCTAGAAGCTTTGGATATTGTCTCTGATTGTCTTAAAGGTTGCAAAATCCATGATTACTCAGCAATTGCTAAAATGGATAATAAGGGGATTGGAAAATCAGTTTAACTCAAGTTTGGGTTAATTTAACTACATGTCAAACAAGCCGCCCTCAGGCTTTTTGGAATTGGATATCAGAGCTGTGATAAACACCAATGAGTTTTGATAGAGATGCTGGTCTTGAGTGAGTCGGTAAATATAGCATACGAGATAGCTCTGAAGATGGAACATGATCTTTGAAATGGGTTATATCTAAAATTAGACCCCTATAGCCACAGGCCGCAGGTTTTTAAATATGACAAAAAAAAAAAAAAAAAAAAAAACGGGTGGGAACAAAAAGACATGTTCAGAGAAAGTAAAGATGAGCGGTAAGAAATTATTTACATTAAATGAGATACAGATGGACAGAAAGGGGGCGAGAAGGAAAAAATGTAGAGAGTGAGTGAAGAAAAGAAAGAGAGAGCGGCATCCAAAGACGGTGTGTAAAGAAAGGCAACTAGAAAAAAAATCACAATATATATATATATATATATATATATATATATATATATATATATATATATATATTATATTTATTTATATAAATATATATGTGTGCGTGTGTATAAGATAAAAAAAGATAGAGAGTCAGAGAAAAGTGAGAGAGAGGGAGAGGGAGAGACAGAGAGAGAGAGAAAGAAAGAGAGAGAGAGAGAGAGAGAAAGAGAAGAGAGAGAGAGAGAGAGAAAGAGAGAAAGAGAGAGAGAGAGAGAGAGAGAGAGAGAGAGAGAGAGAGAGAGAGAGAGAGAGAGAGAGAGAGAGAGAGAGAGAGAGATTTTTTTCCTATTTAACTAATCCCGCAGACCAAAAATTTTATACCTGACTTTGTGACTAATTGCCCGGCGCCATGTTGAGGGACACAAATAGAACCGGAAGTGGGAAGCCTGATGGGAGATTTTGTTTCGATATGGCGTCAAGAAACACTACAAACTATAGAGCCGTCCGAAACTAATAAAGAATAACAAAAAAAAAAAAAAACAGACACATCAGCATGGGAAATTTTAAAACGCTTCTTGTGTATTTTGTGAGGGCAGGACAGACCAAAAACATGGAAATGGCGTGATGGCTGAGACACCTTGGCGATTTTATTATTTTGTTACAGAAACCACGCCTCGGTGTCGTCATCCGTGAAGGACACTGAGTAACCGTCTTACGATCGCTTGTAGGGCTTTCATACAGCAATTACTTGAGCTTCTCACACAAGTATCTGACAGAGAGATGAGTATAAAGTTGGTCTTTCTTGCTATCTGAGTCACAGCAAAAACAGTCGACGATTGATGCTGCTGCTGCTGCTGATGATGATGATTATGATAATCATAATTATTATTATTATTATTATTATTATTATTATTATTATTATTATTATTATTATTATTATTATTATTATTATTATTATTATTATTATTATTATGAACAGTCCGTTTTACGAACCGAATCCTTGTATTAATTTGCCGGGACTGGGGTGCGTGTGTGTATGAAAAAGCCTTATGAATGGTCTTGTCATCTATTCTTTTGCTTACCTCATCCAGATGCATGCTTCGACCTATTTATCTTTGACTAGAATCTAAATATCTCTTTCAATCTAAACACATAGTCTAAAAGCAAATCTTAAATCCATTTAAAATTCTAAGCCTAAAAGTAAAATTTATATCTAGATCTTTACCTTTTGATCTGGGTCTAGCTGTAAATATCTAGAATCTATGTCCAACATCATTCTTAGAATCTTTACTTAGATCTTACTCTTTAACATGTAGATTTACTCCCGGCGGTTTGAGAACTGCCGCCGACTACATGTGTGCGTACTTTCATTTTCATGCCTGCCATCTGTTTACAGTAGGTAGTTCGCACATTCACATCTTCTCTTTAAGTCGAAATAATGATCAGATTTGTGCCTTTAATGTTCCCAAAACACTAATATTACCACTCCAATCTTAAGCAGAATTTACAATATTATGCCAAAATTTGATGTGCCTAGGTGATCTAGAAGTGCTCGGTTAGATGGTCCTCAGTTTTCGTCTAGCTTCATTATTAATAGCTTATTATTACCTTTTGTTACAGATTCGTGTGTCTTTGAGCATTTCATAACGCTGTTAGGATATCTGTTTCTGTTGTGTTATATTTTGTGAAGATGACTGGCATTTATCTCTGACATCTCACATGAAACGCAAGTAGCATGCAACAAGTTCTTTTCTTTCTTTCCTTTCTTTTATTTAGGCTGCGCCTCGCCTCCTGGGACGGAGAGCGTCATGTATGTCTGGTTGTTTGGTTGATGTGACATGCACTTTCCTTCCCTGGTGCCCTTTCTCTGGAAACCCTGCGGTGCTCTGCGAGAAGCGGGCGCTTCAACATTCATATCCACAGCGCACTGGATCAGGTCCCGAGTGGTTCAAGTGATCCACATGATCTGCATCACGATCCATGAGCACGGATCATGGATGCAATAAGAGTAGGCATCAACTCTTTGATTTCTGAGTAGAGAAGGGTCCTCTGGGTTTCCACACCAGTCATGTGACTTTCTGTTTTAGTTTTACCGTCGGTTTGAAACATATAGACGTAAATCTTTAAAATAAAGAGCAAATACAAAATCCTTATGCACCAAAAGAATGAAATTTTTTTTTTAAGTCAACAGACAACATAAGTGGTTAAAGTAGGACATCTACTGGACATTGAAAAAGTACTTTCTAAGGATATTCTAAATAGTGACGAAGAAAAAGAAAAGTTTAAAGAGAAAACTGAGATCAGGAAAAGAGAGCAAATTATATAGGTTTGGTGATGAGATATAAATGAGCAGGCGTTCAAGAGAGAAAGAGAGAGAGAGAGAGAGAGAGAGAGACAGAGAGAGACAGAGAGAGAGAGAGAGAGAGAGAGAGAGAGAGAGAGAGAGAGAGAGAGAGAGAGAGAAAACGGCAGACAAACATAAGCCAGACAGATGGGTAAAGATAAATCGATATATACACACACAAACACATGCACACATAAAGACAGAGAGAAACAAACGAAGCAAAACCGAAAGTCAGTCAAATAGTTAGAAATAAACATGGTCCTGAAAAAAAAGCTCAAAACGTTAAAGAAAAAAAAAAAGAAAAGAAAAAGAAAGAATAAATTGAAAAAAAAAAGAAAAAAACAAACAAACAAAGGATAGGAATGTGCCAAACGACACGAGAAGACAGTTGCAGTACCCGAGGAGGTTACAAATCAGCCTGGATATCTGCTTAGAGCGGAGAGCAGAAGTCGGAACTGTGCCAGGTCGAGTGATGAATATTTCAGACAGTGAGCTCCCTTGATGAAACACCTCGAGTGTCAGATATGGGGTATCTGAACTGACGTCTGCTTGCTCGACGTCACACACCCCCTGCCTGCCAACAATCTCGCTTGGCCACTGGCCAGTGGTAGCCCTGCTGCTCTTGTCGTCTGCTTTTAGTGCGGAATGGAGCGGAGTTCTCGTCACGTGACTCTTGTACGGCCCGAATCAATTTAGTAGCATGACAAGGTCTTCAATTGTTTCTGGGTTCCCTGAAGTTCTTTTCTATTCTCTTCTAGTTATTCTTCAGTAGTTCCAGTTGTTGTGATAATATTGTTGTCGTTGTTTGCGGATGTCACCAATGTCTGCTCCATGTCGACCAACCCTGTCCTGTTTCTGTTCCGTGATGAGCAAAGGGAGACAAGTGTGGTGCATTCGGCGCACTTTTGTAGAGTTTTATCGCTGGTTATCTTACTGCTCACGCTGCTTTCTTGTTATATCTTCTGTCACTGACACAATCTCTCTATGCTTTTGTAACCTCCTTGTCCACACGTCGCCAAGTTTTCTATGCTTTTTGTTTTGAAAAAAGTCTTAAAATTGCCTGATGTGATACAGTTGTCTGAAAGTTCATACAAAATCAGAGCATTTTGTTCTCTGAACCTTGATAAACCGCACGACAAGAGTAAGAGCTATATCAGGAACGGCAACTCCTCAGTGATTAATCTGAGATTTGATAATAACCCTGGGGCTAGAGTTACAGCTCTGCCTGCCACATCCCAAACATCATCCATCTTAGTCGCATTGTCGATACTTCAAACTGTCTCTCTACCTCTTAATAATTCAAGGCGAGCTCCATCTTCATAAAACTATCGCCGAGACTGGCTCAACTGCTGGTCTTACAAACATTACCATACTCTTCCTTGTCTTCATTCATATCCAAAAACGATTAGAAAAACGAAGTCTTCTAGTTCATCACTCCGTCTATGGTTTGAACCAGTAATCTATGAATGTATTGACTTAATCCACTCACTCACAAAGTACATTGACTTGAGCCACTCACTCACCAAGTAAGCGTTTGATCCATTGATCCATCAGTTGGTATTACAAACATTACCATACTCTTCCAGGTCTTCATTCACATCCAAAAACAATTGGAAAGATAAAGTCTTCTAGTTCATCATACGGTCCACTCTTTGAATCAGTAATCTGTGGATATATTTCACTTGATCCACTCACTCACCAAGTAAGCGTTTGATCTATTGATCCATCAGTTGGTATTACAAACATTACCATACTTTTCCAGGTCTTCATTCACATCCAAAAACAATTGGAAAGATAAAGTGTTCTAGTTCATCACACGGTCCACTCTTTGAATCAGTAATCTGTGGATATATTTCACTTGATCCACTCACTCACCAAGTAAGCGTTTGATCCATTGATCCATTAGTTTGATTTCCACTGATTTGATGCTCTCAGCCTACAAATTCATAGTGTGAACCACCCACCTGACGATCCGCCAATTGGATCCACTGATCCCGCAAAGTCTGAGTTTGACCCGCTCCCCTTGAAATCTACGTGCTTGACCCATTTACCACACGATATAAGGGTTTTATCCGTTCATCTGACAATTTATTTTACAGATTTGATCCACTCACCCTATTACTTACGGGCTTGGTCCACTCTATTTGTAAAGTTTAATACTAATATGCAAAATGTTAACATAATTATTTTATCTCTTGTTATAATTGTTTTGTTTTCTCTTTTGGTTTAGAATACCGGGACATAAAGTACCGTGTTAAAATTAATGTGATTGGTTATTAACATTGATAAGTAACCATTTTCTAGGAGGTGTGTGTGTGTGGGGGGGGGGATAATTGCTGGAACAATACATATGGTTTTACTTTTTTTTCCCTCCTTCCCTATGACCTATCATATGTCCTACTTCCCACCCTCTCTCTGTTTTCTCTGTCTCTGACTCTGCCTCTCTCTGTATCTCTGTCTGTCTGTCTGTCTGTCTGTCTATCTGTCTGTCTATCTGTCTGTCTATCTGTCTGTCTCTGTCTCTCTCTCTCTCTCTCTCTCTCTCTCTCTCTCTCTCTCTCTCTCTCTCTCTCTCTCCCTCCCTCTCCCCCTCCCTTCCATCTCCCCCTCCCCCCTTATCTGTAAGAGTCTCGGTTCAGCACTGACATCGGCCATTAACCAAAGTAAACAAGAGTAATTGATCCAAGCAGGGCCGGTAAGAGGCGTGCAGAACAATTCGTTAATCAGGCGAGTCATCCCAGGTCTCTGACAGAGCAGCCAAGCCCGGACACCGCACGGCGGCTTGCTTGCTCAGGACAGCAGACACAAGACTTCTCGTCTGCTGCTACCCATTCACAGCCTGTCCGCCCCAGGCGTGGGGACCGCTGCAGTCGCCTGCCCTGTGAGTTGACGCTGCCGGCTGCTGCTCCAGGTTCTCGTGGATTGGCTAGAGGACTGGGTGACCCGAATAGTTGAAAACGACCCGCTGGACAGAATGTGGTCCTGGGTTAGGGCTCTTGCCTATAGTATTAGTACTTCAAGGGCTCGGTAGAAAAGTCGGAGATGTGACCAAAAAAATTCCACAATTTTTTTAAGGCTTATCAATTTAACATCTTTAAAAAAATGTTCCGCTTTTTATGTAACGTACACCATTTTTCTCTCATTGAAGGAATATAGTGCGCCAATTTATTGCTGACAGTTTAGTAAACGGATTTTTATAAAACAGTGTCCCAAATGTTACATGGTCTAGTCTTCGGTTGAGTCCTTGTCTTACAATACTGGGGACTCCATTCACGATCTTTTGGATGATAAAGGTTTAGGGTCTGATGAGCAACAATAGATCAATATCATAATTTAATCAAACACCATACTGATTAATGACTTATGAGTTTAATGATTAATTATCCCAATGTTTGGTTCGGGTTTGAAGCAAACTGGTCAAGAAGTCGATAAAATTGGGCAAGAGTATCTAAATTGAATAATCACAATCAGTCAAGGCGATGGGTGCCGCATCGAGGCGCTGGTTCGATCCCTGTTCATTCCATCTGTTCTAATGTTTTCTCGTCTTTCGTCTTATTTGTCGGTGTCGAGCTAGATCTAGGTTTGTGGTTGATTTTTCTATACTGTCTATCTCTCACTCTCTCTATGTCTCTCTCTCTCTTTATCTCTCTCCCTTTTTCTATCCTTTTCTTTCTCACTCACTCTCTCTCTCTCTCTCTCTCTCTCTCTCTCTCTCTCTCTCTCTCTCTCTCTCTCTCTCTCTCTCTCTTTCTCCTTTACCATTTCCATCTTTCAATCTTTCATCCCCCTTTCATAGAATATCAATTTTTCATAGCATATTTGACGAAATAACTGTGAATTGGTTTGGGTTTTTTTTTCAGTGAAATTTCAAGATAGTCTAGAAAGCTCTCATCTCTCACATTTTAATTTTTTTAGCTGCACCGTTGAGAACTTCAACCATAAAGTTCACCAGCGAACTGACTGCACAGAAACAGAGGTAGCCAATGGAGAACATGTATCCTATCACCCCTAGTCGTTAGCATAAGAGATGTAAAAAATAGAAAGGGAGGTAAATAATCTTTTCAAGAGCTGTCAAAAGGCATTTCAGTGAGACGAGTTTTCTAGGCCCTCCAAAAACCGAAACAATAAGATGAGAATCATCCACATTCTGCCCGACTCAGAAACCAACCTGGTTGAAAATCAATATACGTCGTATTTACTCTCACTTTGCTACAATTTATCGCAATACTTCACCGGGTTTCCCCAATATGAAGCAAGCTCACACAGCGCATGTCGCAACTGCCAAACCGGAAACAGGTACGGCTGATGAATAATATGGCGTGAGCAGGGCGGTGAATGCGAGAAAACAGAAGTAATTGTTATGTTGTCCTAGCCTGTAAAAGCCTGTAATTTCACGGCTGTTTGGTCCAGCTAGTCGCCTCCTGTCCCTGACAGATTCTGTAGTTCTGGATAGTAAGGTTAATGGCCTTGGAAAGAAAGAAAATCCACAGGTTCACTAAACACTTTGATACGAGTTAAACCTGATGTAAAGTAATTTTATTGGCATTCACGTCTTGCGAAAACAGTGTTTCCCTGGACCTGTAAGTGCGGTTGCAAACACTTTCCAGTTTCATGTGGAAGATGCACGTTTATCTGACTTGATTGTTGCTCAGAAGGTAAACTGGTGGACAACACTTTATAGCTGTAAATATAGGTTAACTGAGTCTGACTTTATTGTTGTTCAGAAGGTAAACTGGTAGACAAAACGTCATGGCTGTAAACATAGGCTTATTGAGTCTGACTTGATTGTTGCTTAGAAGGTAAACTGGTGGACAAAACGTCATGGCTGTAAACATAGGCTTATTGAGTCTGACTTGATTGTTGCTTAGAAGGTAAACTGGTGGACAACACGTTATAACTGTAAACATAGGCTTATTGAGTCTGACTTGATTGTTGCTTAGAAGGTAAACTGGTGGACAACACGTTATAGCTGTAAATATAGGCTGACTGAGTGTGACTTGATTGTTGCTTAGAAGGTAAACTGGGGGGCAACACGTTATAGCTGTAAATATAGGCTGACTGAGTCTGACTTGATTGTTGCTTAGAAGGTAAACTGGTGGACAACACGTTATAGCTGTAAACATAGGCTTATTGAGTCTGACTTGATTGTTGCTTAGAAGGTAAACTGGTGGACAACACGTTATAGCTGTAAATATAGGCTGACTGAGTCTGACTTGATTGTTGTTCAGAAGGTAAACTGGTAGACAAAACGTCATGGCTGTAAATATAGGCTGACTGAGTCTGACTTGATTGTTGTTCAGAAGGTAAACTGGTAGACAAAACGTCATGGCTGTAAATATAGGCTGACTGAGTCTGACTTGATTGTTGCTCAGAAGGTAAACTGGTGGACAACACGTTATAGCTGTAAATATACGCTGACTGAGTCTGATTTGATTGTTGCTCAGAAGGTAAAACTGGTGGACAACACGTTATAGCTGTAAATATAGGCTGACTGAGTGTCTTCTAAAAATAGGTCGTACTTATCTTAGTCATTGTGAGGATAAATGGACTACAAAATCGGCTATATATGTCCATCTCCCACAGTGTCGAATATTATGAAGAGGTTGTATGCTATACAAGGAAACAACAATCTATATTAGTTTATGATTATAAAAAAAGTAGAAAGAGACCCATCGAAGATTAGTATGAGACAGATGATTTAAGATTTCCTTCCTAAAGCTACAACTTGAAGCCCTGCAAAAAGCAGAAGGAAAACATTTTTTTACGATTTGTACTTTTCTTTTTTTTCTTTTGAAATAATTTCAAGTTTGATTGAAACAAATAATGTTTATTGTTTACCGAACATATCGGCCCTCTGTGAGTATCAGGGCTTATCTACCGATCGATCGCGCTGACACAAGGCCGAGCTGGCAAGAAACCAAGAGAAAATGGCTCAAATTTGGCCCAACTTTCAATGCATTACGGCTGCCATTAATTGTGTTTATATTGTTCTGTGAACATGAAATATTGCAAGCCGGTTTTTATTGCGCCGAGTACAAGTTGCCGGAGAATTTGATAGCTCATGCGCCAAATTTGAACAGCTGCGACCGGAAATGGAAGCCATTACTTGATTTTTGGTTTGCTAATTAACCGATGACCGTGGCATGTTGACTGTGCAAAAAAAGTTGAAATTGGGATACTTTATTTATTTCTTCCTAATGGCCTGAGTGGGTGTTCACAGGTGTAACACAACTTGCTTGCGACAATTTAAACAAAACAAAATAAATCCACTTCATTGCAAAACCTGAGGAAACTTAAGATTGAAAATTGAAGCGTCCTTTTCAATTCATGGGTTTTCACTATATGCAATATTTTTCATCTTCAGTTGTGACGAAAACGTACCAGAAGCTTGTGGTGGTAGCAGACCTGGACTAATGTACATGTTTCACTTTCTAAACTCGTCGGAAGACAATTAAGATTGATAACATAGATTTAAAGTTCCCAGAAGTCATTCTCAAAGCCTTATAATGGGGGTCACAAGGGTTTTTCAAAAATTTTTCTTTGATGTTATAACTTAACTCTACTAGAAACCAAGATATAAGATTCTTCACTGGCATGGAACACCGAAGGAATTCGAAGAAAGCTTGAAATGAGAGTCGGTATATCTCCAGAAGAAACTGGTTTAAAAAGGATCAAATTTTATGCGTATTTAATAGTATTTAAGAAGCGAGGCAAAACCTGACAAGAAATATTATTACTTACGAGAGGTTTGTCTTACTGACAAACCAGCATAGTATAATCACCTAAAGGAAAAAAAAATACTTTCTAAAGCTTTCCGTCAGAAATGTTATTAAGGAAATCATTGTCGAATTCTTAATTCTTTATTTAGATTATGCGTTATAAACTAAAAGCCAAGCTTTGCTGATGATCATTAAATGAGTTAGGCTTACATTACCTGAAGAGATAACGTGTCAACTATCCATCCTGAACCGCATACCTGTATAGAACGAGGTGATAGCTCTAGAGGAAAAACAACAACGAATCGAAACAGTTAAAAAACAAAACAAAACAAAACAAAACAAAACAAAACTCTTCATCATTACTGACAGGGTAGAAATGAGGGTTTTTCTATTATTATTGTACATGGTGCAGCAACTCAATGGAGGGTAATAATATGCTCAGATGACTACATCAAACATCCTCCAAATTTGTCCAGGGGTCACGTGGTTAAACCAGGAGTCTCGCAGCGGACCTGGAGGGATCTCAAACCATTGAAGACTTTCCCGTTAACCTCCATAGATTTAAATTGGAAGGAGGCAGAGAGGTTGGAGACAAGGTCAAGGAACATTGAGAGAAAGAGAAAGAGAGAGAGAGAGAGAGAGAGAGAGAGAGAGAGAAAGAGATTGGATAATGCAAATTTTAAAACTAACTAAATCTCCCCTTCCTTCTCCTATTCTGAAGGTTTTCCACTGATACATTAAGAGCAACGAGATCTAATTTAAAGAGTAGGTGATAGCATTAACTAATTTGTTTGATTATTATAAAAATATGGACTTTTTCCCTCTGTAACGGCAAAAAGAAACAACCCCGCACTGTTTTGATTGAGAAACTTGACAAAGCATTGAGTTACTTCTGTCCCTCGAACTCCATCATTTAGGTAAATTAATGTTTCATACGTGAGTACTAGATACAAAAAAACTTCCTCTTGAAATCAAAGTGGAGCCGCAATAGTTACTGCTTGGATCAGATAGTTATACCGATAACAAATGCCAGACTGATTTTTTAACCGAGATTTAAGCCGTGATTTAAATCAAAGTTCAACGATGTTGCTTGAACCGACGCTTTAACTCTAAGAATATTTATAGTTTTTACAGACTTCGAGCTTGAGTAGGGAGACTATCAGAACTAACAACTCAGCTCATGCAAACCAGTTTGTTTGACAGTTTTTAAATATAACAATGATACTCTATCAATCATATTTAGATATATCAGTCGATGTATTTTTTTTTACCGTTAATTGAATGTTGAAATAGGAATTATTGGTAAAACCTCTGTCTTCTTTGCAAGAAAACCAGCCATAAAGAAAAACTAGAGATAAAGTTTGATGAAGATGATCTGAAACTAAACGATAAGATGCTTGCACGCCAAGAGATTTCTTTAACTCTATCTTCTATCTTGGTCTTTGTCACAGAACTAGGTGCGAAATCTAATTTTAAGTATCCAAGTTAAACAAAGATTTTCCCTGGTTCATTAGTTTAGTAATTGCACTGTCTGAACTGGGTGGTGATGAGGTGGTGGCTCAAGTTTAACTTGCTTTACATTCTTTCCCCAAGACCCCCCCCTCTCTCTCTCTCTCTCTCTCTCTCTCTCTCTCTCTCTCTCTCTCTCTCTCTCTCTCTCTCTCTCTCCCCTCCCCCTAAATTAAAAAAAAAACAAAAAAAAACTCTAATATCTATCTCCGTCTATTTGTTTGCCTCTGAGTCTGTCTGTCTTTCTTTCTTCGTATCTCTACATCTCTGTATGTTGCACCGTATATCCAGGCTCTCCCATTTTTCTTTCTCCCAGTCTGTTGTCATGCTTATTCCGGCTCTAATACCTCTATCTGGGGCCGCTCTATCATATGAAAAATCCTCATCTTCTTTATTCTCTGGTCTCTGTCTTTCTTTAATCCTCCACCCGTTGCACACGCACACTCTCTCATTCTCTCTCTGTCCCTCTACCTCTCTTTCTCTGTCTCTTTCCCTCCCTGCGTCTTTCTCTCTCTGTCTCTGTCTGTCTGTCTGTCTGTCTCTCTGTCTTTGCTCTCTCTCTCTCTCTCTCTCTCTCTCTCTCTCTCTCTCTCTCTCTCTCTCTCTCTCTCTCTCTCCCTCTCTCTCCCCCTCCTCCTCCTCTCTCACATTCTCCATGGCCCATTCTCTCACATTAAGTGTGCTATGTCCCAGCCCGGCCTGGGAGGGGAGAGCACTCTTCAAATCGCTCACTTTGCCCATCGATACAAGCGATTAAAATCCTCTATCAAGACAGATCGATAAAAAAACATTCCTCTCACATCATTAGATAAAGTGCAGTCGGTGCGACACTTGTTCACACCTCTCTCCTCCTTCTACCATGCTCGGTTTGCCTATCCTAGCTCTTTATTTCGTGCTGCCTATCTGTCTTTCTATCTATCTATCTGTCTATCTTTCTAACTTTTTTTCCTTCTAATTGTCTATCTCCATATATTTATTTTTTGTCTAAATGTATCTATCTTTTCTGACAGCTCATCTCTTCATCTCTGTCTCCATTCATCTCTCTCTCTCTCTCTCTCTCTCTCTCTCTCTCTCTCTCTCTCTCTCTCTCTCTCTCTCTCTCTCTCCTGCTCTTGTTTTCACTTAATAAAGTTCTAGGGAATTGTCCATTTGGATGAAAAAAGTAAAAAAAAAAAAAACTCAGAAAAAGGAAATGAGAAAACAGATAGAGATTGAGATAAAAGATAAAATATAGATAGCTAGATATATAGATAGATAGATAGATTGATAGATAGATAGATAGATAGATAGATAGATAGATAGATAGATAGATAGATAGATAGATAAATAGTTAGGTAGATAGAGAGAGATAGAAAGAGTGAAAGCGAGAGATGCGAGAGAGACAGGGAGAGAGAGAGGGAGAGAAAGAAGGAAAGAGACAGAGAGAGAAAGCGAGAGAGGCGAGAGAGACAGGGAGAGAGAGAAAGACAGACAGACAGACATACAGAACGAGAGTCTTAGCACAGACTCCACGATTTGACAGAGTTACATTCAGGCAGTCTGATAGGGATAGTAAATATAGGAAACTTTCTAAAAACAATGATACAGAGAAGGTAGAGCAATAAAAGCGAACAGACTCAGGATGCATATACCGAAAGGGACACATAAGGAAAGGCACATACTAGAGGAACACATAAAGAGAGACAGAGAGAGAGAGTAACAGAGAGAGAGACAGAGAGAGAGAGAGAGAGACAGAGAGAGAGACAGAGAGAGAGGCAGAAAGAGAGAGACAGAAAGACGGACAGAAAGTCAGAAAGAGAGAGATGGGGGGAGAGACAGACAGACACACAGACAGAGAGAAATGCAAAGAGAGAGAGAGAGAGGCGAGAGAAGCACAGAGAGAGAAAGCGATAGGAGGCGAGAGAGACATGAAGAGAGAGAGAGAGAGACAGACAGACAGACAGACAGACAGACAGGCAGACAGATAGACAGGCAGAGAGAGTCAGAAAGACGGACAGAAAGGCAAAGAGAGAGAGAGAGGCGAGAGAGACACACTTAGAAAGAGAGAGAGAGACATTCAGACAGACAGACAGACAGACAGACAGAGGGAGGCAGAGACAGAAAAGGTGTAAGTTTTAAAGACGAATAATATTCTCAAGCCGAAAACTAATCATCCGGGGAGCTCTAACGCTGGGAGCAGATAATGGTTCTTAAAACTGGTAAGCGCTTTAAATCTTGCCTGGTTCAAACCTGGAGAGAATGGGAAAAGGGTGAGTGAAAAGGGGGGGGGGGGGGGGGGGGCACAAGAGGATCAGAGCAGGAGATTCCAATATCTGATCGTCTATCCATCCGTCCCATCCCACCCCCTCTATCTCTCTCTCTCTCTCTCTCTCTCTCTCTCTCTCTCTCTCTCTCTCTCTCTTGCCTCTCCTTATTGTATCAGATGATGCAACATAAGTTGTTTGTTTTATATCAAGATTTCAAAAGAAACAATTTTTTTTGTTTTTAGTTTTTGAGGGTTGTGTGTCCTTTTTAGTAGCCATGGAACTTTTTAAAATTTTAGAAACAAAAGGAAAAAAAGGTTAAATTTTACTAGACTGGAGAAAAGAGAAATTAAGAAAGAGAGAGAGAGAGAGAGAGAGAGAGAGAGAGAGAGAGAGAGAGAGAGAGAGAGAGAGAGAGAGAGAGAGAGAGAGAGAGAAGACTTTTGATTTTTCTAATTAAAAAGTATATAAAAACATAGTGCAGACGAAGGGTGGGTAAAAGTTGGGGAGAGGCATAGTTTGTTAGGAGAAGAGAAGATGGAGATATATCAATGTAGGTAGCTAGAGAGGGAGTGAGAGAAGGAAAGATGCAGACAGGCAGAGACAGAGGCAAAAACAGGGCGGGCGAGATACAGAGATAGACAGAGAGGGATGGAAAGATATATAGAGAGAAAAATAATGAGCGAGAGAGAGAGAAGGAGAAGGAGAGAGAGAAAGAGAGAGAGAAAGGGAGAGAGAGAGAAAGAGAGAGAAAGAAACAGAAGGAGAGAGAGATAGAGAGAGAAAGAGAGAGAAAGAAAGAGAGAGAGAGAGAGAGAGAGAGAGAGAGAGAGAGAGAGAGAGAGAGAGAGAGAGAGAGAAAGAGAGAGAGCATTAACAAATTTCATCTCATTTTTCTTTTATACGTCCATCAGTTTCCAATGGTTGTATAATGCACTGGGCGTTGAGCTAACTATCTGCTTTTTTTCCATGACGTGTGATCTAAAATTGTCCGCACTTGCTCAGGTGTAAATTCAATCACTTGATAATTTGGCCAAATCTAAGGAATGTGAAAATAAAAACCTAATGAGAACGAAATAGACAAAAACTGATCCCGATGCTCCATCACTTTACAATCAAGGCTCTCCCTCCAACTGAGCTTAACCCAGGCTGCAAAATCAATATCTTAATGTCCTCAGGTTGGAGATCTCTGGCTAGAGTTATGTCCCCTAAGTTTGCTGATGAATATTGTCCAGTGATGGCGATGTTCAGAGAAGTTCAGGGAAGAGCTGGAGAGGCGAGATCCCAACCTGTCATAAGATGAGCATGTAAAGGATCGAACTAGGGACCTCTCTCTTGTCAATCTAAAGCTTTACCTTTGAGCTGTCAGCCGCTCTTCTAGTTTTACTTCGGATTGTTTTCTTTTTCTTTTTTTTGCATTGGAGATTCAAGAAAAGTATTTATATTCCATGCAAACATGTTAAACATCTAATTCATTAAAATGATAAAATAATGGAGACATTTCTAGACAGGATTCAACTCTAGCGAAAATGTTCAGAGAATCTGCAGCTCTGGATGTTATTGCTTCAAATAAACTTAACATAAACAGGGTACTGCTAGACAAAATTAATATGATGAAAACCATAGAGGTCGGATGTAGGGCACAAAACTCTGTATCAGACCTCAGGCATAGAAACAATAAAGGATTATGACTTTTTGAGGATAATTAATGTTCCAACATGGAGAATGTAAAGTCTCTGTCAGCTCCTGTTAATAGGAGATTACCAAGACGATGATGACTATGACTTGTTTGAAACCTGAGGGCAGTTTCTAGTCTCACCATTTTGATGAGTGAGTGTGGGGTCTCGTCTAGTTATCCAGCTTGATTAAAACTGGTAAACAACAGGCTTCAACTAGCCCTTAACATTTCTGTTAGCCTGTTATTTGGGAGACAAAAATGAAAACTACAATCAGACAAAAGTACATACAATTATGATATAGGTAGACACCCATAGAAAATGGTAGTTCGCCCAATTCGGGCCTGAGTGAACCACGCATGCGCAACTGATTCCATCCCAGAGTGCGCAGAAAGATATTATTCAAATCAGACGATTGACCGTCTGGGCAGGCAATTAGCAAATAATTACTTTTAATTTGGTAAAAAGATAAAGCAAGTGCTCAATGTTAGTGTAGAGTGCAGCAGACATGCGCAGTGGAGCCGCTCTCGGCTAGTCCAACTTCCAGAAGATGAAAGATCCTAATGGCCTAATCCTGGCTCTAGTCCCGGATCTTGGCCTCGGAGAGCGGAACCTGAGCGCCGATCACGTATTAGCCAATCGATGGAGAGAAGAGGGATAAGATCGGCGGGCGCTCACCCTGGCGGATAAAGGGAGCTAATAGACTAACACACCGCTCAGGGGGTGAGTGCTAGTGTCTCGCTAGGGGCACGGAGCAGGTAGGGAGGGGGAGGGAACCGAGGGGGGGGGGAGGAGGGGGAGAAGATAAAACCAGTAGAGGGGAGGTCGAAGAAGTATTAAAACTGCACGTCCACGGGTTGTCAGGTTTAAGTGATCAGTAAACACACGAGTCCTAAAGCCGGGGAAGGAGAGGTTAGGGGAGATAATTAACCAGATAGGGCAGGAAACTGGCATATGGAAGATGGTGAGTTCAATTACCGCCCATAGAAAATTATGGATAGGTCGATGAATCAAAGGAGGTTACATTCATAGTCAGGGATACGAGTCGTATCTGAGGTTAGGGGAGAAAAGAGGGTGGTGAGAGGCAGAGAGACAGGAAAAAGAGACACTAAGAGAGAGAGAGAGAGAAAGGAAGAGACAGAGTGTGTGAAAGAAAGAGAGAGAGAGAGAGAGAGAGAGAGAGAGAGAGAGAGAGAGAGAGAGAGAAAGAAAGAGACAGACAGACAGACAGACAGACAGACAGACAGACAAAGTGAGAGAAAAGGCGCTAATAGTTTGGAAAATGCCTGAACAGCGAGGCTTGAGTTCCCAAGCTAACAAGACAATAGTCTATCGAGATCTAGGAGAGAATAAGATGAAAGTGTTGCAGCCCAGTAAACTCCCAATGGTCGCGACGCCACTGGGTAAGTTATACCAACGGTCAGGGCCGGAGGAGCAATTGTTAGAGGAGTGGGTTCGGAACCATCATCTCAACCGAAGCCGAGCGAGTCTTGAAGGGAGGCGGGCAGTTTACGACCATAGTGACATTGGGATGTAAGTACCGTTCCCTTGTCACACAGGTAGAATATTTCACTCTGTGGGTGGAAAACTGCTGCGCCTCCACCTGTTGCCGAGGATCCCGTGGACCATTTTATTTTCGTATTCATATTGTGAATCAAATTTCAAGAAAAAGGATGGCCATTAATGGATCGGTCCTCTTCATTTTAATACTATCTCATTGGAGGAAAATGAAAAAAAGATAAATGTGTGTTTTTCATCTCCGGATACTATTTGATGTGGAATGGGCTTGTAACTATGTCACACTGTCATGCGTTCATATTGAGATAAAAAAAGATAATGATGGGAAACGTTAATGCGAGAGAATAAGAATGGAAGATGAAGGAAAAGGAAGATAAAGCTATAAATAAGAAACAGAGCGAGATTGAAAAGAAAAAAAGTGAAAGAGAGAGAGAGAGAGAGAGAGAGAGAGAGAGAGAGAGAGAGAGAGAGAAAGACAGACAGACACACAGACAGACAGGCAGACAGACAGAGAGACAGAGACAGAGACAGAGCAAGAGATACAGAGACAGACAGAGAGGAGGGAGGGAGATGTAGGCAGAGACGGGAAAATGTATACAAAAATCTTCGCTCAGGAAGCGATGATAATTGACCCATTTTTTTCCCAAACGGCCTCATTGGACCCGAGGCACGTCCTTGATGAAATGAGAGTAACTGGCAAAGAGAAACACAGTGCAACAGTTAAAACAAAACAAGCTTATCGTGTGAGTAGTGGATGATGAGAAAACAGAAACTCACCCTGATCAAACAAACCATATACATTCAACTAATTCCCTTTTAGTGCATAGACCACTTCATCTTCGTTCACAGCCCACCGCCATCTAAAACCGCCGACTAAAAGCATTTCTGATTGTCCACTTTTTATCTTTATTTTAGTAAAACGCTCGGCGAAAATTAGTCCTGCGCCATACTGACTAAATAGAACTAAAAGATAAAAAAAAAAGGATATAGAAATACAAACTGGCAACGTATCCATTAGAGAACCGGTTTTTTAACCCCGTTGATCGTAATGCGAGAGTTGGCCAGGGAGTGACAAGTCGCTTAGGCCAAAACCACTGGGGTCGTGATCTAGTTGTTAATGGATCGTTTACATCTAAACACTTTCTTGAATATTTCATGCCGGTATTTGAAAGTACACATTAAAGGGAAGAGACAGAGAGGTAGACAAATAGATAGCTAGAGAGAGAGAGAGAGAGAGAGAGAGAGAGAGAGAGAGAGAGAGAGAGGGAAAGGGAAAGGGGGTGGAGAGAAAGGCAGAGACCGACAGACAAGAAGAAAGGTTTAGGAATAGAAACAGGGGAAGAGTTGAGATAAACAGGCAATACAGATAGAAGAAAAGATGACGATACACACACACACACAAAGAGAGAGAGAGAGAGAGAGAGAGAGAGAGAGAGAGAGAGAGAAGCTAATTATCTGAAATTAAGTCTTGATGCTCGTGATTTATCTCCATGTGCTCTATTCTTTTCCATTTTCTCTTTATTCATTGAGATTTTTGAGAAAAAATACCAAAAGTAAACTTTTATCCCTATGCCTTTGATGCATTTTCCACTGACACTCTCACTATCTCCGTCTCTGCCTTTCTTTCTTTCTCTCTCTCTCCATTTCTCTCTCCCTCTCTCTTTCTCTCTCTCCATTTCTCTCTCCCTCTCTCTTTCTCTCTCTCCCTTTCTCTCTCTCTCTCTCTCTCTCTCTCCCTTTCTCTCTCTTTCTCTATCTCTCACTCTTTATTTCACTCTCTCTCTTCCTCTCTTCCCTTCTCTCCCCGCCTCTCTGCCCCACTCTCCATTAATCTCTACCCCTCATCCCTCCGCCTGACTCTCGTTCTCTATTCCCCTCCAATTTTTCTTCAACCTTTCTTCTGTGCATCAGTGCCTCATTTCTTCTTGCATGAGTGCAGTCCCACCGACCACTCCCTCTTCGGTCCAAGTATAATAATTATATACTAAACGTCATTTTCAGAATCTGTGTCTTCTGTCCCACTTTTATTGGATTATATCTTCCTCAGTCGCCTTTTCTTCCCCATCATCATCTCTCTCTCTTCCCCTCTCTCTATCTCTCTCTAAATCTCTCTCTCTCTCTCTCTCTCTCTCTCTCTCTCTCTCTCTCTCTCTCTCTCTCTCTCTCTCCCCATTTCTATTTCATTCATTGTCTCTTTCTCTCGATTTCCCTCGTTTTCTCACTCCTTTCATCCTTTCTTTCATCTCGCTTTCTATTTTCTCCCATTTCGTACAGCTAAAGTTCTCAGTAATATCCCCCCGCCCCTCCCGCTTTGCTTTATTTGTCTTTGCCATCCTATTACCCATATCTCTTATCACTCCAAAATATGTGAGGAACATCTCCACCTCGTACTCCTATCTGAAGTTCCATCTCTGCACTCCTCTCCCTCCTAACCCCTTCCTCAGCTGGTGCCAACATCTACGGCCCCTCCGCCTATGCCATTTCTCATTCCCACACTCTCACTCATAGGAGAAGGAGGAGGAGAGAGAGACAGAGACAGAGACAGAGAGACAGAGAGAGACAGAGAGAGACAGAGAGAGAGGGAGGAGAGGAATACAAGAATGGAATTGTCAAAGTTCATGAATTAATGATGTAACCACGGAGGGTCCACCATTGATCCTCACAGACATGAAGAGCTCATCACAAGGACAGAGGGAAAAAAATGTTTCCAAAGCTTTTGGAACCTGTGTAGAGGCTGTGCTCAGTTTTTACCTGATCTATTGCGGTTTGTTTCCATGTCTATCGGTCTTGGTTGAACAACAATCTGAATTAATAATAGAATCGTTTTGTCTTCACTGTAACCGGGTTAGAATTAAGCCCTGGTAATTAAGGCCAGTATGTAATTGTCTTTATTGTTTACTTTCAAGAGACCAGATTTTCCTATACATCAGGTTGTTTTTTATTTTGATTATGGTGTTGAAAAATCCCCCTCCCCCCCTCCCCCCACACACACACTTTTTTTTCAGTGTTCTGCAGAAAGCCTAAATAAAGGAGCCTCAACAAGGACTAATGTCTCTATATTTAGGAAATTTCTGAAACACGCGTTATAAACCATTGCTGGTGTAACACTCACTTCAAAGCGCGTCATAAAAAGAAAACTTTCGTGTCACCCTTACTTTATTGCGCGTCATAAAAAAAAAACTCTCGAGTTACCCTTACTTTGTTGCGCGTCAAGAATAAAGCTTTCGTGTTACCCTTATTTTGTTGCGCGTCATGAATAAAGCTTTCGTGTCACCCTTACTTTGTTGCGCGTCATGAATAAAGCTTTCGTGTTACCCTTACTTTGTTGCGCGTCATGAATAAAGCTTTCGTGTTACCTTTACTTTGTTGCGCGTCATGAATAAAGCTTTCGTGTTACCCTTACTTTGTTGCGCCTCATGAATAAAGCTTTCTGTTACCCCTTCTTTGTTGCGTATCATGAGTAAAGCTAACGGTTTACGCCTACTTTGTGTCGCATCATGATGGTCGGTTTGATATATATCTTTGGTACGTGATAAGGTATAGGTTTACGCTTAGTTTGTGCCGTGTCATGAAGCAAGTAAACTGTAGGTTTACACACGCTATGTGCTGCACCATATTCTATACGCAAAATTTATATCAAAGTACCTTGTCATGAACTATGTTGCAGGTTTCAGCCACATTTCATTTCCATTACATGCGTTCATACAAATATAAATGTTGTATCAAGGAAGAAACTTAGTCAACACAAAATACAAGGAGTTCATGGGAAGAAGAAAAAGAAATAGCAATGATGAACCTAGATTGGACTCAAGATCTGAAAGATAACAGGAAAGACTGGACACAACATGGGAATTAAAAAAAAAAAACGATTTCCAGCAAGGATTGTACAAGCGCGCTTATGCGGCACTCGTAATATTCCCTTGTCACTTTCGAGGTGCAGTGTAACAATTTTAGTTCATCACTATTCTTCTGATAATGCTGCCTTTATTTTAGAATCTTGTTAGCGAGTTGGAACAAGACTGTCATCTGAAAACTTAGAGAAATTGAACATGGTAGGGGACATAAACGTTCACAAGTTCAACACGCCAGTATTTATGTTGGCGCGGCAGTTGTCCAGTGCTCATTCTCTTTCCTTCATTATTTGTGTTTTAACTTCCTTAAATAGCCTTAGCCCATCTTGATTGTGGACCATAAACCGGTTGTTTTCTTTAACACGAGATGATGATGTAATAGATTGAGGTAAAAACAGATTTATCTTCATGTTTAAAGAAACGAGCGCATTTTATTTATTTTTTTGTGTCACAAAAAGTGAGAACTGTTTTCAAACAAACATGACAGATGAGTATGGTTCTAAATCAACTTGCTTATTTAATAATAATCAATGCTTTAGTGAACGACGTTGTAAAGTTTCTCTCTAATTTATGAATAGTTAGTCTGATAAAGTTGTAAAACTACCACGCACACAATCTGATGAGCTGATCTAGCCCACAGTAGATCTCACACGCATCCAGCCTGTAGGACCAACAACTTTTATCGTGTTAAACAACTTACCGCTTGAAGAGCGCCCTCTAGTGCTGATTGTAGCTCTCAGCGATTTGCGTTGTTGTAGAGACCAGTCCGGCGTTGTTTTCTGCTGTCACCGTCGAACCTTCTTGAACTTGCTCAGAAGATCATCTGATAAAACCGAAAAGAAAATTTGTGAGTAGCGTTATTTCCAGAGAGTTTTTTTTTTTTTGGGGGGGGGGGGGTGGGGGGGGCATAATATGGTACAAATTTTGAATTATAGCCATTATGACAACCACGATGCTAAAAAAGATGATCGGAAACTGCAATTATTGTTTTTTTCACACAACGC
>JAWDGP010005863.1:47500-65000 GCA_033675545.1 Elysia crispata
ATTCCTTGCTCTAAAATGCCGCATAAAGAAGGCTTTCCCCATTTCACGAGAAGCCTTTTTTGTATTCCGTTTATCTGTTACCCAGTAAAGAAATCTATATAAACGTTCTCTTCCTTTCAAAATTTCAAAATTTTCCTTTTTACTGATTCAAAATGTGCCTCAAGCTTTGAAATTTATGTTTTTGTTTTGTTTTGTCTTGTTTTAACACAAAAAGAAGGCAGTCAAATTATAATAGGCAAACTAAAAAAAAACCTATTTCGAGACATGTTGGAGATGGAGAAAAACAATGAAGTCAAATAATTTAAAACTCCATTTTTTTCCGACGTCTAGTGAGTCAGGAAGAGAATTGAGTTGCACTAGTTCTGTCCCTTTCTCAGCCTCAGAGCTGGAGAAAAGTGAACTTATTTCCTCAGGCGACTCCACAACAAAAAATACAATGTAATTAGTGCTATCGTTTTTCTTTAATCCTGTATCTGGCACAATTAACTCACCTGCGACTGAAATGACAAGTAAACTTGTCTGACCTTGCGTTTTTGTCCAGTTCCAAACTCAGTCAGACGAGATGGTGGCTTGATAAAACTTATCCCCTTTAAGGTGTGATCTGCGATATTGGAGGTCAGTGAGAGGCGTCGTTACACTATCTGATAAAGTTTTTCCACTAAAGAAATCTACGAGGTAAAAAAGGGTGTAACAATTGTAATCATGTTTGTTTTTTTTTTTATTTCCTGTAGGTTTAGCTCCAACGTCATAATTTAAAATATTCGCTATTGTTTGTATAAGCAGTGAGCATCTTACTAAGTAGTGAGTTATTAAGTTACTAAATAGTTCTGTGGATTTTTGGTCATTAAGTATTCACGTGTATATTTGAATGTTTTACAAAAATAATGAAAACAATTACAATAACAACAGCAATAATAATAATAATAATAATAATAATAATAATAATAATAATAATAATAATAATAATAATAATAATAATAATAATAATCATGACCATAATATAAAGATCATAATCTCAAACGTATCATGGGTTATCAGATCTTTGTGGGCCTTCAGTAAAATAAAAAAAAAAAAAAATATGGAAAAGCTACTCTAGGTCACGCGTTTTTGCGTGGGCATATTTTTTAAATCCCAAAGTTGTCTGACGGATTTACAAAACGACATTTTAAAATCCTATATAAATCCTATAAACCATGCGAGACAAACCATTGAGCTAGGTAGACATTTTAATTAGCCGTACAAATCTGTTTTTAATGCGAAACGAACACAACGTTTGTTTTGATTTTTTAATCCCGTGGTTGGAATAAGTTGAATTGTCGAAACTAGATCTAGGAGGTTAGCCTTATTGTCTTTAGATAATAGATTAAGATCTCAAGAGTGATCTAGATGTAGATCTAATTTAGATCTAAATATCTAGGCTCGACTGCCGTTCGATGTAAATATAAAGACTTAATCTATCTAGATAGATTTAATCAACAGATTCGGAAAGAATATTAAGTTGAATTGATGTATTTAAAATAGAATTGAGTTCTATAACTAAATGTTGTGTTTAGAATTAGATTTATCGATAAATATAGACTCAAGGTAGGGTGGAGGCATATATCTGGATCATTTAAGTAAAAGAAAAGATATCAAGAACCTTTATAAACCTCTTTAAATACACACACGCACCCCAGCTTTGGAAAATTGACACCAGGGTCCCGTTTGTAGACTGGGGTTTTTAGCTTGTAGTAGTAGTAGTAGTAGTAGTAGTAGTAGTAGTAGTAGTAGTAGTAGTAGTAGTAGTAGTAGTAGTAGTAGTAGTAGTAGTAGTAGTAGTAGTAATAGTAGTAGTAGTAGTTACAACTACCAATAATAATGATGATGATGATGACGACAACAACAACAATAATAGTAGTGATAATAATAAACTTCGGTTTTTTTAAGCACATTTCCATGATAAAGCATGCTCAATGCGCTCTGTAATAAAGTGGACCAAGGCATTTCAGCCAAATATATATTTATGACAAAAAAACACATAAACCACACAATATTTTGGCACATAGTATAAAAATATTGTACATAACACACAATAGCTGAACTGATGTTATTTCAATATAGGTTTGTTAAGTTCTAAAGATGATGCGTTCCTGGCTGCTTTTGTAAGACTTTGCCACAGTAATTTTGGGACCTTTATGGTAAAGAGAATGTTGATTCAATAATTTACATAATTGATAAATAATGCGATTTTTAGTAGGGAGAAATAGCATGCAGGTTAATTACTCAGTCCATTTAATTTTCCATAAAATTTTCTGAGTTTTAAATTCTTTTTCACGATGTAAAATTAGTTCTCCAAGTCTTTCGGGCAATCAGAAACGATTAGTACAGTCTAGTATGGTTTGATCGGAATCTGGGATATTCTCGACCAGAGTTTCTGTTCCAAAGTTCGAGAACTAACTTGTGCCACGTCTTCTCTGGCTCTAAAATCAGCATCTCTCGCCAGCAAGCTTAGCCAGGTACTCCATCGCGCATCTCATTTATTTCTCTATTCCGGAACTGGAAGTAAGGAGAATGTAACTTGATTTCATCAGCGCTGCGCGTGCGCAGAGGTCGCGTTCCGCAAATACAATGAATGTGGAGATGGACGGGATATGCTGCGTCATAATGCTTGCAGAGCTCTCTCCCGTCTGTTTGATCTGGCCTCTGTCTGGTCTGATCGACGTCCACTCCAGACTTCTCGCCAACCAGTCAGTCCAGACTCACGGGAGCGGACGTTATCACTTCAACAGGATTGTACACGTCTGACGGATCTGAAACGGTTAGGCGTCCCACTTTCGAAAACCTAGCCTCGAACTGGTCTAGAATATTCATACGCCGAGTCCTGAATATTGAAACAAAAATTATCTCCCTGGCACGATTTGAAATTTGTCTGAAACTTCCTCGTACAAGTATGTTTTCTGAAAGGTATAACAGACTATAGAAACATGGTGGCTCGCTCTTGGTTGCTACAGTTGAATTCAGGAAAAGTTTGATATCTTGCGACTGTTTCGATATAAATTTCCAAGCCAATATCTTTCTTTCGATTCAATGCAAATCGCTAATTGAATGCACAAAGATAAACGTATGTTAAGCAGAATACCAAGCAAAGTATAACGTCATCGGGATTTGTGCTGCCTATACGCAATTCAGTCTCTTGGAACCTTTAGATAGACTGAATGCTTTTGGAATTCACCTCTATTGCGGTAGTAAAATAGAGGTCAAGTTCAGCAGGGTATATCTAAAGAAAGATATAAGCTTGTGAGATACCAATGTCTGGTTGTATTTTAATGTATTAAAAGCAAATTTCAATTTCAGGATTTTTTTGACAAATCTAACTGATAAAACCTTTCACAAAGCGTACCATGCTTCTCTCTGATCTTGTTACCCTGCTGAAATAATCTTAAAAAATCCCTGCCACTGTGTATAACTTCAGAAGAGACGATAAAATATTGTCTTTACTTTAGGTTACAAGATATTAATAAACATAATATGCGTACAATAGTTGGTTCCTCTCACAATTTCGCTTGGGTTACGTGACTCCAGCCAAACTAAATAAAGATTTGTCAGAACACATACAAGATCTATTGGCAACAGATTTGGGAAGACACAGCCTCCTCATATATCATACAGTGATCCATGCCTCCAGTTGTGAGTGGTGTAGTAAGGAAATAGCGTTTATTTCACACAACAGATATAATGGCATAATGCTACTAAGGCAACGTGGGAAAGTGGGTGTGTGAGAGTAAGGTATGAAAAGGGGTGGGGGTGAAGAAAGTGAGTCAGATGTATGACTTGCTAAAAAGAGAAATAGATTGAATCTAAAAGAGATGGGTTAGGAGAGACAAAGAGAGAGAGAGAGAGAGAGAGAGAGAGAGAGAGCGACAAAGAGGCATGAAGAAATGAAAGAATAGAGAAAGGAAGTAGATAGAGAGTAGAACAGGAGGAAAGAGAGAAAGAGAGATAGAGAAAGAGAACGATAGAAACTGTATAGAAGAGATATTGAGGCTGGGACTCTCTAGCTCGGTTAAACTGAACGCCTATGCGCCAGAGTTGACAAGACACATTAAACCAAGTGAGAAACAAGAACTTCAGGGATCTGGTTTATGACTTCTTTAATTTCTGTAGTCTTTATATATGTTAATATGCTGATTAAGTCTTTCGTATAAGCAAACCAAGACGTCCTTGAAAACTATAACTTTTCAATTCCTCACCTGAACATGGGATGTGAGTTTTGAAAGAGCAGTTAGTGGGCCCGCGTATGTTTATAATTTGGAGTTGACAAAGGGATTATTTGTGTGAATAGTTTTATAATAGAGAGGGAAAGCTGTTTTCATGTGTGAATAAAATATGGTCCTTTGTTCGCTTTGCTGTTACATGCTTTAATGGAAGCATTTTTAAGTGAAGGTCCTCTTATTCCCACAGGAGGAAGCTCATCTACGTCGTCTCACCAAGCTAGATCGATATAGTGATACATCCTTGAATATCTCTTTCGGAATTGCATATTCTATTAGTTTTTATGCCAGGCGATTTGTGGAGTCAGCTTTGTTTTTGCACGATGAGTTTATGTGCTGCCAGGGAGAGATATTTCCACCTTAGATCTAAGGTCACTCACAGCAAAAGCCCATCACCAGCCATTAGGGCATAATGAAGCGAGGGATATATCTGGACCCAAACATGTTCCAGAATGTTTAGACTTTAAGCCGGGATCGCTCCAAATTCAATTTCAGTCATTTGGAGTGTAGGCCGTGCCCGCTGTAAGCTGTGTGGACTGTTTGTGAAGACCAAGACAGTAGCAGTATGGGGCAGGAAGAGACTAACGCAAGGGCAGAACTTCAGGGATATGAGGACAAGATAGGGGTAGAGACTGTAATCCATATTTAGTGAGATCTCACTCTCTGAACTCACAGGAAGTGTTTTGCACTAAAAGATAAAGCGCCAAACTGATTCTTTTCCATGCGATGATGATATTCTGCATTGCAATTTTTACCTCTCATCTATGGACCAAAATGAGATCAGCAACGATAAAAGTTTGAATAAAGCTGCAAGTCAAGAGTCTAGGACTAGTTCTTAGAGCAGTTGAGAGAGTGCGAGATCAGAAAAGTATATCAGGGGAGGAATTTTTGGGTTAGCGAAACTTGAAATAAATGATTCAAGAAATAATATATCCAACGTTTGTGTGTATGTCGGAAAGTATCTCGACATCCTTGACGCTTCTCATCCCCCATCACTTTCTCTATTTTTTGTTGCTGACTCTTTTCAGGGATAAATTTTCTCTGTAAATTTTCTCTTCAGATTTGATGATTTATAAGAGCAAAAGCATAACTATTCCATGCCAGAGAGCACTTGTACTTTCCCTGTTTCTAAGTAACTTAAACTTTAAGAGATTTATTTAACACCAATCCCCAGAGTTGTCCGTGAAGCAGAAGTCGGTCTACCTGCCCAGACTCTCTCATCAACCAATCTGGCTGATTAGACTCCAGGCCTCCCACAATCCACCAGTTTCCATATTTAGACCTCGATCTGCGTCACTCTACCTGATTTCCATCTGGAGATAATGGCAACACATGCGGGAAGAATCAGCAGATTTTGGTGGAGTTGACCCATGATCTGACCGCGACGTTGGTGTCAACATTATTTTGTGTCTTTCACCACATGAAAGGTAAAAATGCGAATTGCACAGGGAAGACTCTAATAGACTATAATCATGTCAAAAGTTGTTGTGGACTCACAAGTTATTACTAACTTTCATATTGTTGTTATTGTTTGAAATGTTCTTTACACACACTCTCACAATTCTTCATCTACTAATTCGCAACTACAATCTACTATCACTGCTACAACTGCAATAATCACTGTCATCATCACCACTACTACTACTACTACTACTACTACTACTACTACTACTACTACTGCTACTACTACTACTACTACTACTACTACTACTACTACTACTACTACTACTACTACTACTACTACTACTACTACTACTACTACTACTACTACTACTACTACTGCTACTGCTACTACTACTACTACTACTACTACTACTACTACTACTACTACTACTACTACTACTACTACTACTACTACTATCACAACTGCTGCTGTTGTTGCTATAAATATTTACATAACTATGCTTTGTACAAGCATTATGCAGTTGGTAGATGTATACTCAATTATCTTTTAGTGTCTTTAGATTTCATAGCTATTACGTTGTGCCTATTAATGTAATTATTATTTCCTTCGTGTCTCACCCGCGTGCTCGAATGACAGGTGTAAATGCTGGAGCAATGGAGGGGGAGATGAAGGCACAGGTAAGACGGACAGCTCGAGAGATCATCAGGTCGCCACAGGTATTGATTGGTCTTCGATATTCTTAGATCTTGGAGAATTTGCCTAGGCCCAGGGAGAAGGATGGACAGACAGGCGGAGACAGAATAAGGAAAGACCAAAGTGAAAGAAAAGAAATACAGCCAGTGGGGTTGGTTTGAGAGTTCGGGTGTGAAGAGGAGAGGAATGAATGCCACGATTTTGGTGGGGAGGTACAAGAAGAAGAAGAAGAAGAAGAAGAATTTTGGCAGTGAGATTGGTTTAAGGCGATGCAAATGTTTCCAAAGTGAGAAGAGGCAACATTTTCTTCACGCTATCTAAAGAAAGTAATCGAGAAAGTATTCCTTATTGTCAACTATTGACATGTATGATGCTACAGCCATCAATTACCGTAATTTTCTCATGTTTATTTTTTAGAGAATCATAACCAGTCCACCATTTTATGGGAAAACCCCACAGTGAACAAGAGTAGTTCTGACCTGCTGAATTAATGAGATCCACGATGTAAAGGGAGGGGGGGGAGAGAAGAGGGTATGTTGTACCAGCTCCGGGGGTCAGTGATTTAACACTGGGCCAGCGGTCACCGGTACAGAATGTGGGCGGAGCCAGCAGCGTTGTGGGGGAGTGAAAGACACGAGATGGGAGGGCAGGGAAAAAATATAAAGATATATGACTAGTAAGACTGAGAGACAAGTGTATAACAAACATGGTTAGCAGACATGGCAGTTTAAGACAAAAATTGACGGAGGTTCTGTTGTACAAAGGATACAACTGACATGATATTGACTTGTGCGTGTACCAGAGTGATAGAGACACAGATCGGAAAGAGAGAACATGACTGAGAAAAATAGAAAGATATAGCCGAAAAAGGAAAGGAAAAAAAAAAGACGAAGTCAAGGCATTATTAAGTGAATTTCACCAAGCAAGAAAGATTTGAGAAAGGCTGAATAGAAGACAGATATAAAAAAGAAGACGACGAAAAGAAAAAAGAAGTACACAAAAACAGATGCACAGAATGAATGAGAGAGAAAGAGAAAGAGGGACGTGGAAAAGAGAAATAGAACTATACATAACGCAGTAAAACGAGGGAGCATAAGATTAATATTAGGAAGAATGTAAGAAAGAGAGACAGACAAGTAGAAAGATAGATTGAGAAGAAAGGTAGATAGATAGACAGAAAGATAGAAAAAGAGGTTGGTAGGAAGGTAGATAGATATAGTAGCAGATAAACAGAGATAGATAGATCGATTTAAAAAAAAAATAGAAACATTGATAAACCGATAGAATAATAAATGAGCAGTCAAGCAAGCAGAGCACATAAATTGAGAAAAAGATACAAAAAACGGGAAAAAATGAGAGACAGATAGATACAAGAATTGCCATCTAAAATTCAAGAACATAAGCAAGAAAAGTAAAAGTAACAACACGAATACTACTACTGCTACTACTACTACTACTACTACTACTACTACTACTACTACTACTACTACTACTACTACTACTACTACTAATAATACTACTACTACTCCTACTACTACTACTACTACTACTACTACTACTACTACTACTACTACTACTACTACTACTACTACTACTACTACTACTACTACTACTACTACTACTACTACTACTACTACTACTACTACTACTACTACTACTACTACTACTACTACTACTACTAATAATAATAATAATAACAATAACAATAATAATAATAATAATAATAATAATAATAATAATAATAATAATAATAATAATAATAATAATAATAATAATAATAATAATAATAATAATAATAATAATAATAATAATGATAATACTACTACTTAACCTTAAAGTAAATTCCTGGTTGTCAAAAGTTAATAATTTTGTGCTATAAGACAATCATGCCTCATTATGGTCATGCTATTGATCTAGTGATTCATCTCAAGACTGCTTCAGACAGACATCAGAATGTTTTTGTCAAACCAGCCAGAGACAGACAGTTTGGAGGCCAATCTGGCGCCGAAATATTTTCATAAACAACTGTTTTTCTTCTAATACCAACAACAGCATGATTAAATCAATTGTAGCACAAGTTTACCACTAAGACCAACATCTGCGAGATAAAATCCTTAAAACCAATTTACCCCGAACACCAACCTCAGAGTGATGAAATCCTTAACACCAGTTTACCCCGAACATCAACCTCAGAGTGATGAAATCCTTAACAACAGTTTACCCCGAACATCAACCTCAGAGTGATGAAATCCTTAACACCAGTTTACCCCGAACATCAACCTCAGAGTGATGAAATCCTTAACACCAGTTTACCCCGAACACCAACCTCAGAGTGATGAAATCCTTAACACCAGTTTACCCCGAACATCAACCTCAGAATGATGAAATCCTTAACACCAGTTTACCCCGAACATCAACCTCAGAATGATGATATCCATAACAGCAGTTTACCCCGAACATCAACCTCAGAGTGATGAAATCCTTAACACCAGTTTACCCCGAACATCAACCTCAGAGTGATGAAATCCTTAACACCAGTTTACCCCGAACATCAACCTCAGAATGATGAATTTTTTAACACCAGTTTATATCGAACAACAAACTCAGCTTGATGACATCCTTAACACCAGTTTACACTGAATACCAACCTGAGAGTGATGAAATCTTATCAACAGTTTTACCCCGAACATCAACCTCAGAATGATGAATTTTTTAACTCAGCATGATGAAATCCTTATCACCAGTTTAGCTCTGAAAACTGTTAGCCTGATACGCCCAATGCCATTTGTACTAGATCTATCAAAAAAAAAAACCAAAAAACTAATCATTCCCCGCCATAATTATCTTTATTTTTGTGAATGAAATAATCTGTTCTGCGCCTTTATCCTTATAGTGGACAATATCTCGCATACATAGTGTTTACAAAGATAATAGAGCAATATATTGATTTCTAATCTTTCCCATAACGGAAGTCGCCGTATTTCTTGCCATACACCTCGAAACTCACGTACCGCTAAGGTTTTTTGTTTCTTTTTTTCTCTTTTCATCGCATTTGTTTACGACCTCGAATTGAAGAGAAATATTTAGTTAAGTTAAAAGCTTTCTGATGTCAATGCGAAAAAGATGGCAGTGAAAACCTTTAGAGTATAAGGCATCGAAAATCTCCTTTTTTGACTTGAAAGAAATATGATGGACAGGTGTACGGGTTTAAGTCATCTCGAGGGTCCTCAAACTGAAAAGCCACACCATAGCTGGATAGAAGGGATTTTTCATGAAAACAATCTTTCTTTTTTTCTCTTTTTTTTTTCTCTTTAATTTGAAAGAGCGTCATTATGTCTGAGAGGAATTGGATTATTCATTTTATTCTTGTTTCATTGTGTACAAGTCTTGAGATATAAAAATGATTTTACAAATTTCAAAAAAGATAAAAAAAAACAATATCACTATGGATAAATAAGAGGAAAACGATACAAAAGAACTGGATCACGTCTTAACATCCCGCAAATGTCCCATAACAAGTAATCTCTAAATGGTGAGAATCAAACTATATTAGAGATAGAGAGAAAGAGAGAGAGAGAGAGAGAGAGAGAGAGAGAGAGAGAGAGAGAGAGGGGGGGGATAGAGTGACAGAGAGAGAGAGAGAGGGGGGGGGGAGAGGGAGAGAGAGACGAAAGAAGGACTGCTGAAGCACATCGAGATAATCTAAATATTTCAATAGAGGGATGTAAATTAAGAGACTTATGCTAAAAGCTAATTCATTACCGTGGGGTGGCACCATTGTAATTAGAATGATTTTGTTAGACCGTGTCGTCACTACTCCCACAATACTCCACACCACTGCACGCTTTGTTGACTGCTGCACAGTTTCTAGTCTTACTGTCACTATGTTTGTTTGTCTGGCTCTGCTATTGTAAACCAGTTTGTCGATATGTCATCATGTCTGGGGGTTTTTTAATCCCTTTTAAAAGGTCCTCCGGCCTACCAACTGTCAGTTAGTCTTTCTGTTGGTCATTCCATTTTTCTCTCTATTTGACCGTCTAGCAGTCATACCATCTTCCTGCCATTCTAACTGCGAGACTTTTAATCTAATGTCTACGAAATGTCTGTTGTTTTCTCCGTATTATTTACATTTGCCTTCGCTGGGTCAGCCGAGTTGGTTATCTGGCTGTCTCTGTTTCTCTTAGTCCTTCGGTCTGTCTGTCAGAGATGTTTTCATCCGCTATAATCTCTGCCGCGTCACTGAATAGTGTCATAATGACGTAATGCACTGGATATTGAGTGAGTTAGGTTGAGATTGGCCGGTTTTTCATAATGACGTAATGCACTGGGTATTGAGTGAGTTAGGTTGCGATCGACAGGCCGCCATGTTTCAAGTCTAGCCTAAAGACAGTATATGTGGTACCATATCAAGAACCCGTTACAGGTGTAACCTGTTAATTTTAGTAGATATTAAGAGTAGTGTTGTCTTACCCACTGAGGGCTAACCTGCCTGAAGGATCGACAGGGGGGAAGGGGGGAAGGGGGAAGTGTTGGGTCTTTGCCGTAGACAATCAATTAGTTAATCCATCGAACCCTACCAACCTCCCTCGGTCTCCATCTTTCGACTTTTAAATCTAGTTGTCCGTTTTCTGAGGCCACATGAAAGTCGTTCAGAAACGAAGGACACAAAACTTTTTTAACCCTTTATTTGGTTTCGTTAATATTAAATAGCAGGTGGAATTTTAATGCCTATTTTAATCTGTCGACCTTGAGAAAGCATCGAGTCTCAGATAATTCTGAGTATCTCTTCAGTGTGTAGGGTGGAGGACACACACACACACATACACTTTCTCTTGCCAAGTGATGCCAGAATGTGTGAAGATACAACGCTTCGCCCTGGAGAAATGAAGTGGAAGCGCTGGAAAAGAGATCCGTGTAAATTATTTATCGCAAGCCGAGAACCACAGGTCGCCATTCAAGCACTCACCAGGCCCTGGTGCTGCGGGAAAACCCGATGCTCTTGCTTCTCGCGAACCTGTTAATAATGTTGGAAATCAAAATAATTGCTTTAAGACGCTTCACTTTCATTGCCTTCAAATTATTGATTTGAGAAGTTCCAGTTTTGGGTTTCGTGTACGATATAAAAAAAATTTGACCTACAATCTATTCTGCATGTTTGGATTGGATACGTTTTGAGATTGCTAGAATTAAACGTGGAATTTTTTTTGTTTTGTTTTGTTCCGCAGTTTGAGACATTTAATGGCAATTTCCGGTCCCAGCGCGAGTGTTTCGTACTTAACACTGTACAAATTGAATTTTCTTTGAACAAATGCCTCTTTCTATTTTTTTTTTTTTTTTTTTGGGGGGGGGGGGGGGGGGGGGGAGGGGACAATTTGTCTTTGAAACATTCTTTCTTTGACAATTCTGACCTGTGTAGGTCTTAGTAGATAGAGCGCGATTTGGAAAAATCTTTTAGCACCAGGATAAGTTCCACCAGTTCAGGATAGACAGTGTTTAACCTGCGACAAATTGCTGTTATTGCTGTATTATTTCTAAATTTTTTTTTTATTTTGAATTACATTTTAAAGTATCCCCCTAAAAAAGTTCACCAAAATCAGATTTGCGGAACATATCTAAACACATTTGAAATACTAAAATATATTTCACGAGAGTGTTTACGCGGAGCATTATACGAGTGTTACGAAACTTAAATCATATCACTATCACACTTCAGTTTAAAGATAAAAGAATTCATTTGAATTCATATGTAGATGAAGCTGGAAATGTTTGCATAGATGAAAGCGATAAAATTACATCAATAAGATTTAAATTTTTGTAGTAATACGAGGGCATATTGATAAGTTTTGCCTCCAACTCCATAACTTTGGAAATAATGAAGACAAACAAATGATACTTACACCAAATGAAAGGTCATTTTATTTAGCACCAGATGACATATCATTTTTCAACATAATCACCGTCCCGTTCGATACAGAGCCGCCACCGACGGACAACCTGTTGGATGCCGTCAGCGAAGAAGTCAGCAGTCTTGTCTCTGCACCAAGAAAGAACAGCATTCTTCACATCTTCGTCTGTCTCGTAACGGTTGCCCTTGAGGTAATCCTTGAGTTTTGGAAAAAAGGAAGAAATCGCTCGGAGCAAGATCTGGGCTATAAGGCTGGTGCGGTAATGTCCGGAGGCCTAAACGATCTAAAGCCGTGCGAGTTTCCAAACTTGTGTGAGGGCGAGCGTTGTCATGATGGATGATGGTGCTTCTCACGATCTTTTGGGACAGTGAGGGTGTGGTTCACACAGAATTTTTGGAACAAGGCAACACCGTGAATTCTACGAAATATGTGAACACACTGGAGAAACTGAAAGCGAGGTTGCGACGGGTAAGGAGTGAGAAAGTTTCTATCATCCATCACGACAACGCTCGCCCTCACACAAGTTTGGAAACTCGCACGGCTTGAGATCGTTTAGGCCTCCGGACATTACCGCACCAGCCTTATAGCCCAGATCTTGCTCCGAGCGATTTCTTCCTTTTTCCAAAACTCAAGGATTACCTCAAGGGCAACCGTTACGAGACAGACGAAGATGTGAAGAATGCTGTTCTTTCTTGGTGCAGAGACAAGACTGCTGACTTCTTCGCTGACGGCATCCAACAGGTCGTCCGTCGGTGGCGGCTCTGTATCGAACGGGACGGTGATTATGTTGAAAAATGATATGTCATCTGGTGCTAAATAAAATGACCTTTCATTTGGTGTAAGTATCATTTGTTTGTCTTCATTATTTCCAAAGTTATGGACTTGGAGGCAAAACTTATCAATATGCCCTCGTATTTTTAAAAATGTCAGCGTTCCACCTCAACTGAATGACTGAATCTAAATCCAGCCCTGTCAGTAGACCTTCTCTTCTTTTAATCAAGTGATTCTTGACTTATGAAAAGTGATCCTCGTTTTGTAACTCCAGTTTAAAATGTCATCCAGTTTTAATCAGGGCTAGTTTTTATGAATTCGTTTAGAATACTTTGTATTTCTTGTACACAAGACAAGTCAACACGGTTGCAGTTTTTTACTTTTTCAAACGTCATCAGCGCAAAATTATAAATAAACTTTTTAAAAATGCGTGAAGGTGATCCCTGAGACAACGACCTCGCGAGACCTTCACCTTCCCTTCCCCCTCCCTCTCCTCCTCCCCCCCTCCCATATACACGACACGGCGCCTCGCTTCGTAGACTGGCTTGTCTCGTGGTCGAGTATGGAATACAAACAGATTTTTCTTTGAATGAAAGATAATAATAATAATAATAATAATAATAATAATAATAATAATAATAATAATAATAATAATAATAATAATAATAATAATAATAATAATAATAATAATAATAATAATAATAATAATAATAATAATAATAATCACTTTTGAAAGTATTGATCAATTTATTAGAATAGCTAGGCAATATTTCCCTGTTTTTTTCTTGTCCTTTACTTTCATTTCATAACGGTTATTAAAGTCAATTTAAATCTCTTACACAAGCATTACTTGTCAGAAATGACGCAAACAGCTAACGGAGTATAACACGGCTGATAAACGTAGAATAGCGACTTATTTTCACTTGTCAGAAGTTACATGTTAAGTTTATCTTTTCTGAAAAGAATCATGAGACCACTAGAAGGAAGATAAGACACGATAAATAGAGCATTATTGGATTATTGAGGAGAAATCCTGATTGGAAGCAAAATAAACAAAGAAATAATGAAGAAAAAGTAAGATAAAACGATTTATGTAAAATCGGTGTTAGCCTACTAAAGACCATTGGAGTGACTGCCAAAGAGGGACGATATGATTAACCACAACAAGAAATATTAAAGCTCTATGCAATCTCAACAATAAGTTACTCAAAACATACCTACCTGCAGTGCAGGATTATATATATGAGTTTCTACCTACTATCGCCGGGTGGCATCCGTGGTCTTTGGATAAAATGCATGTCTTTCACCTAGATGGTCAAACCCCACTCAGACAGCGAGTGAATGTCTTTAAAGCCCTATATTAACCGTTCTCTGCCCTGCAGCCTGACCAAGGTTGGTTGATGTATTCACTTCAGTGGAAGACCATTCCCATACAAACAAGCAAGAAACTCATAATGGCATTGCACCGCAATTCAGAAATTCAAAAACAAAAGAAACAAGATTAAAGAAAAGACGCCAAGAAACTTGAGCAGGGCGTATTCTGTGTGGTGACATCAAGAGCTGAGCGGGGGTCCACTCCACCTCCAGTCCTGCCCGATGACTGATCAATGACATCACATTATTCACAGGGGTCACAGGGGTCATAGGGGTCACACAGTAGGCGAGACAATACACCACTCAGCTCTGGAGGCCCTGTGGATGGGTCACTTTATTCTTCCCTTAATCGATGACCTGAAGTTTTCTTAAGGGTCACTCGATATCATCAGACAATGCGACCAACATCCTCAAAGCACGAACCACGAATAAATGTATATTCAATACCAGGCTATGAGACAATACATTCCTGTATGATAATTCGCTACATCTTACCAATGAGACAAACTTCGCAAAACATAACAACAGATGAATTTACTTCTGGATCTCCGAATAACAGCTTTCTGTGGGGGGTCATTCAGTTGAAAAACATTGAACACTATCTTGAAGGAGTGTTTTGGAAGCAGAAGCATCAATACCTCGAATAGATCTCCCCGCTTGCCACTTGCCCCCCCCCCCTCCCCCCCCCCCCCACCTCCCCCCGCATCAATTTCTAAGTCGGAAACACTAAGTAGGAAACACTCATAATTTGAATAAAGTCGTGTATATTCGATTTCTTTACACATTATCCTTTTCTTGTAGTTTGATGGATGTTTAAGTCCTAGCAACCAGGATATTATGTAGAAATTTAATGCAAGACTTAGACGTCCATGTTTGATATTCCCTCGTGCTACAAGCTGACTCCAGAAAATCTTCTCTTCTCAAGCAAAAAACGAAGATCTCTCGTTCAAAATAAGAGGCAACAATTGTTCATATAGTTTACAATGTCTACCATTTCAAATGTTAAATTTGATTTTTTTTTATGACAATCTATAATTAAAAGAAAGACAGAAACAAAACTCAGAAGAGAAAATTTATAACAGAGTACTGGTGAAGGAGCAGTGATTTTTACTTAAGATAATTGTAAGAAAGGGAACCTTGTTTTTAGTTGAGCGAGGCAGTTATTCTATCATATTAAACTAAACGTTTAACGAGCACTTGAGAGAGCGAGAAAATGATTGATTCAGAAGTAGAGGGAGAGAGAGAGAGAGAGAGAGAGAGAGAGAGAGAGAGAGAGAGAGAGAGAGAGAGAGAGAAAACAAAGAGACTATGAGACAAAAGAAAGAAAATAAGAGTTAAACGCATCTTAATTGACATATTTGATGATTAATGAAGTTGAAATTTAAAAGTCTCAGTCTAAACTATTCTAGACATAGAATTTAACATGGAACTAAAACAAAAACCCATAAAATGCTAAGTTTGTGTATTATTCCTTATTTAATTGCTTCTTGTATTATATTTATGATCAAAACTTATAATTTTTATCATCTGTAAAGCAAGTGTAAGATTTAACATTTTAAGACACTGCAACTATAAAAACAGATATACTCAGTGATCTTGTATGAAACAAGGTGAATGCTGCGACTACATATACAAAACAACTGTGATCGCATCCGGGTTAAACCATATAATCCACTAGTATCACTGAATAAAGGCCGTCATATGTGAACAGTATGCAACACAAAAAATTGGATTTTAGAATTCCGTTTAGCTCAGACTGAGAAGAAAAAGTAAAATAAATTCACATACTCATTTCCTTTTTCGACACACAGTTTTAGGCAAGTAAAAGGTTATCCTCCACGACAAAAAATATCGAAATAACTAGTTTCACACAATTTTATCACTTGCCAGATAATAAAATTAGCCGCACATATTATCATGTATTGTCCAGGGTAAGTGAGGCGTCTTTCTCAAGTCGATATTCTCGAGTTTTCTGTGAAGCTTCTTAGCTACTCCTCTAAATGAGAGATCGAAGTTAGTCCATCCTACCATAAAATTATGCCAGTTGGAAATAAGTTCACTCTACCATAAACCGTTTCTGTGAGAGCTGCGTTCAATTATTGAATACTCTGGCCACTTCCTGCCCGAGTAAGAGCTCTTCAGGGACCTCTCCAGAGAAGGAGAGCAACTTTGGTCTTCCATTCATATTCCTCGTAGGTTCTCAGCTCAGTGAAATAGATAAAAAGTCCGGTGTCTTCTGGGATGCTGATGTGCGATCTTGGCTCTAGTAGGAAACAGAAAGGTTGCCTTTCTTCCAAGATCTCATTGGGATCTTCGGCTTAGATGTGTGATATGGACAGGTCTGTTTCACGACCAGGAATGTTCCTCAAACTCTCCCATTGCTTCTTTGCTTTAATCAACGGCTTTTTACTCTAGCCTATGTGTATTAGTGACTCCATCCCCCCGTCCCAACCCCAACCAACTTCTTCCCTCAAACACTGTCTGCAAGAAATCTTGTCACATGGCTGATCCGAGATTTAAACAGGTTTATTTTGAAAAAGATCTGTTAATTTAGAGTTGGTCAATACTCAATGACATATAATATATCAACCAATATTTTTGGCTCAACTACAACTGCTTTCAATTCTAAAAGGATTTTCAAGCGCTGCATAATTAATATCCTTTCCGGTTATTTAGATAAAATCGTCTTCAGTGTTTTACCCTAATTCTCTATTGACTAGGAATTGGCTCAATGTATTATTAGTTTTTTATAAACTGTTCTAAAACTTTGTATCAGGAGGTTTGGTTTTTTGTTTCTTCAATAAACGAGTATGCCGTTTGCGAAATCTCAATTATTTGTAGAATCTCACATGATAGTTTAATTCACGTCTATTTTAGATCTAACTAGATGCGAGTTGTAAAACCCACTTCTCGATAATAAAGTACTGACGGCGCTACGCTGAGCCTATCGTCTGTAGGTGCCCTTCACTAATTCTAGGGACTGGATAACTGGGTTTCAATGGACTGCATAAAAACATCTAGATTGCTTAATCCGTACAAATCTTAAACCAGATGGAGCAGTTTCAATACATATTATCTGGTTAGACGAATTTCTCAATCAA
>JAWDGP010005863.1:70000-97500 GCA_033675545.1 Elysia crispata
GGCGTGACACTCTAAGGAGCTGAGTGGACTTTCATCAGATATGTTTCACCGGGACGATTTGAATTCTATGGATTAGGACAAATGAGGCAGTGGCTTTCTTTATTAAACCACCAGCGCAGTTCTTGAACTGGGTTAAAAATAACGAGATTGAAAGATTCACTTCCTTGATTGTTTCTATCTCGGTGATAATTTTCGTTGATGATTATTCTTTTGACTTTTTTCTTGCTTCTGGCCCCCGCGAGCGGTCCTCTGTGAAGGAGTTATCTCTCTTTGAAGCTCATTACTGCAGTTGCCTCCCCTTGCCCTGACCTCCTCAACGTTCCGGAAATGAATTTAAGCTCTTCTGCGCGGAGTATGATGACAGGAAGTCGCTCCACAAGTTATGGCACGCGCATGCCCAGGTCGACCAACCTCGCTTCCGCGAATTTTTCACACTTCTATTTCTGGTTATGAAACGGAAGTTTCACTTTTGACCTTTCCGAAAGGGTCATGTCGTGGCTTTGTTCCCTGCCGCATTCCCATTCCTTCAATTATTTATAAATCTATTAAAACACAACCTTTCATGATAGTTTTTATATCTCTGTTCGGACCCCAATCTCCCTCGCTTTTTGTCTTTGTCTATCCAAATCTCTATCTTTTCTCCAAATATAACTCGGAAACCCTCCTTCCCACTTACTCGTCCTCTAATCTTTCTCCTTATCTTTCTTTCTCTCATTGTTTCTGTGTCTTTACCTCTTGTTAACTTTTCTGCCATTGTTTTCTTTCCCTCTATCTCAAATTAATCCTCACTCGTTTCTCAGGTGGCCATTCTCCCACTCTGTATAAAAACTGAAGTTTTGCTTTCCATCCCGAAATACTTGACAAACTTGACCCAAACCACGAGTGAACTGAGACTTCAATCAAGGAATCAATCAACCAGCAATCAACCAAAAAGCATGTTACCCCGCCCGCCCGTTCTCACTTGTGGGGGCACACTTTCTACCAGACCAGAATGACCAAGCGTGGAGTCTCCGTGGGCCCGTAGTTGGTGACAATCAGAACCACATGGACAAAGACATCAGAGGGGAGCTGATCTGATCTGATCACGTGACCTCACCCAGCTTCTCAGTCGATCGGGCTAGAGAGTTCTTGTCCTTTGTATTATAATTGTCTCTGATTATGAGTACACAAGTACACTATAACTCTTTTAATTATATGGCCACCCTTTACTTCTTTCTCTCTCTGTCTTTGTCTCTGTCTCTGTCTCTGTCTGTCTGTCTGTCTGTCTGTCTGTCTGTCTGTCTCTCTCTCTCTCTGTATCTTTCTCTCTGTCTCTCTTTCTTTCTGTCTGTCTCTCTCTCTCTCACACACACACAGACTCTCTCTCTCTCTCTCTCTCTCTCTCTCTCTCTCTCTCTCTCTCTCTCTCTCTCAACTTTCTCTATTTCTAAAATATTCAACTCTTTTCCCATTTGAGTAAAATCTCACTTTCTATTACTTGAAAGTAAAAAAAAAACAGCTTCCGAATCCAAGTTGTGTTTTATCTTCTCCTCCCAACCAGCTGATACCAGTATTTTTATCCTTTTGTTTTAAGAAGTCGCACCGCTGTCCATTGTCTCACGGTAAAAGTTCTTCAGTGTATCTGAAACACGGCTCGCCAGGTAGCGCGCGCTCTTTAAGAGCAAACACTTGTCGTGCCAAAAAAATTCATTGTAATTGTATCAAAAGAAATAATAGAAGCAGAGAGAGAGAGAGAGAGAGAGAGAGAGAGAGGAGAAAGATGGAGAGACTCAAATAAATAAAAAAAAAGGCATCGCGAAAGAAAAGTATCGAAGTCGAATGGAGAAAAGAGTGAGGTAGAAGAAGACTAGAGTGAGAGAGAAGAGAAATACTAGGGTAACTCATGCGCAGCCAGACAAACAAAACTGAAAGTGTGAACGCAAAGGAAAAGTTATTTCCCCCTACCCCATCCCCCCACCTCCCACCACCGGTAACCACCAGCACCACACACACACACACACATCCCGCCCATTTTTTTTTCGAGTTGTTTCCCAGAGTTTGGCTACTGAAACCCGCCAACTCTGGGTGCTGAATACTTTACCTTCACATCAGGAATCTTGACCACTAGAAACACCACTTGTTGGGTTGTTTGTTTATTTCCTTTAATCAAGTGCCTGTTAGGACTACAGAGAGATAACCTTGAAGAATGACAGTTCATCCCCGCTCAGGACCCAGCCATCTTTTGCGCAACCCTCTAACCGGAAGTTAATCTGGTGGGTGAGGCCCGAAAGCCCCTGGGATTGTCTTCCTCTGTTGAGGCTTTCAAAAATCGCCGCAAGAGTTTAACATAAAAAAAAGGAGAAACAAACAAAATAAATGGAAAAAAAATAATGATTTTAAAGATATTGTTGAATTTGGAATCAAACCAATCGAACTCTCGGGTCACCCGTTAAGTGCCCTACAGCCTGACTTTCAGGTTTTCAACCCCCGCCCCCCCCTCCCTTGGCCATTTCTTTGATGTAGGATTGTTGTCCCATACGCGTGACCATCTACGTGAACTACCCCGCGGACAATGACGGAAAACTCCGAATCAATTTTGAGGTAAACAGAGATCTGCTCGCTTCTTCCGTCACCAAGATTTCGATAACTCGGGCCAGGAAAAGGTTACTCGGTTCACACTGAGGTGCCACAGTTCCCGCCCTTGAGCTGGAATTAATTCCACTTTCACTGATTACAGTTGGACCAGGGTACATTTGGTTTTTCCTAGCGCAAGGGTCGGCCCAAAATGCTTTCACTACCCCCTCTTAAAAGTACTGTTTTGTTTCAACGGGTTTAATCATGTATACCTGGTGGCTCTATTTATAGAGCGCTTGTTTTCGTAGCTCCAGGGATTTAGGAAAGTTTTACCATACGAAATATTATGCGATGTTGAACTGTGCATGTTGAGCCTCATTTTAGCGACTCTACTGTGTCTGTTTCGTGACTATTGCTTGAAAGGCCTATACTAATAAAGGGTTAGAATCACCCTTCTCTAGAGGGCCCGCTCTACCTAGAAATCAATCAATCAATATGAAATCAATCAAACTGTATGAGTGCGTTGTTGACTATTTGATTACGTCTCTGGAAAGCAATACATCGGTAAATTTAGTTCAGATCAGCCTTAGGACTGCATATTGATATATTTTGCACTTTCTCCCTATCTATCTAGTAAGTTCATTGGACCGCTTTTGCTAAGCTCTGAAAATCTCTTTCAGTGGAAGTAAAACTAGATCTGGGCGTCTGGGCTGTGAATTAAGTCAGGATAAATGTCGCAATGAGCGTGTAGAAAAGAAGCATCGTAGGCGATGTAAGAGGAGTGAGAGAAGTTGTATTGTGTGTGTGAGGGAGAAAGAGAGAGAGAGAGAGAGAGAGAGAGAGAGATGATGATGATGATGATGATGAAGATGGTGATGATGTCAGGGTATAGGGATGCTAGGAGTGGAGGATATTGAAAGAAAGAATAGATGAAGTAATTCTTAGTTGTTAACGTCGCCTAAGTCTCTTTGAGCGCCTGAAGCAGGAAGAGGGCGGGTAGAGCTACACTGTAATGATGCTTGGCTCAAGTGCTATTGAAATTATTGGGCCACTAGTCCAGGTGACACTTACAACAATAACAGGTGTTTTGTACAAAGAAAAAAACCAGACTTAAATTGTTTCAGTTTTTTTAGTTACAAGATAATCTCCTTAGATATTATTAAAATCTACAGTTGCTTTTGTCTTGTTTTGTTTTGCTTTGTTTTGTTTTTCAATTTATATTGAAAGAAAAACATAAATATATAATATTCTTACTCCAAGTGTACCTGTGTTTATACAAGTAAAAAGTTGAAATATTTCACACAACAAAATGCAACAAAATTACGAAACCGAGATAGTACTTGCTAGCCATTTTTTTTTTCAAATTAGTTTGCCTTTTCGTTTCATGACGATTCGTTTTGGTTTTTATTTATTTATTTGTTGTTGTTGTTGCTTTTAAATTTGTGTCTTCTTCGCTCCGGGCTTTCATTATATCCGAGTTTTTGTTTTTGTTTTTGTTTCTTTGTTTTTTTTTCAAAAGAATATTTACCTTTCCTCTTCCAAACTGAGATTCCCTCGTTACTTTCTTTACCCTGCCTTCAGAAGACCTACATCCACGATATAATGCTCGACTGGGCAGAAAAAATATACACCTGACAAATCGCCCCTGCATATTTGAACCCCCAACTTCCAGGTAGCTAAGCTGCGGAGTTTACTGGTGGCCTATCAATAAAGTTTATGGACTTTGCAGAACCGCTCCATCTTCCTCACTACACTCTCCGTACGGGCCTACGCTTTCAAGAAAATAATGGACCTTTACAATTATTCTCATTGACTGCATTCAGTGTGTATACATCACCGGCGGAGAGGATTTCTCTTGGGAATTCCTTCGTAAACTTCGAGTCTTGCAAGCAATCCTCTCGTCACAAGGGCAAATGGCGAGGCTAGAGAGCTTTTAGCTAACTGTGTCTTTTCCCCCATAACCCACTTCAGACCTGACGGAATTAATACCCAAAGATCAATGTCTTGGAGTGGCAATATGCACTGCTGGAGCTGGATTCTTATCTTGATTATTGGATATAGTTTTTAAAAGGAACATAATATTATTATGCAGGTCTCAAAGTTTTTCTAACTGAATTTATTGATTTTTTCCGATCCTAGCCAGACCATTGAAGCAGTTTTCATCGGATGAAACAAATCTTCTATCATACACGGCACAGTTGAGGAGATTAAACGCATCTTCAAACTTATCAATGCCCTCGGAGTGGAAACATTTCATAATATGCGGTCAGTTACTGTCAGCTTCACAACTTCCCTCAACTTGTAACACAGCGGCTGTAATTTAGAGATACAACATAGATTATCACAAGAACACGACCGCTGTTTGTGAAAAAGTTTTAGTTTGCATCAGATGATTTTCTCCTCTGGTCTACGTGCTCTCTAAGTGATCAGAGACAGGAACATGCTTTTGAATTATATCTTTTTCGATTGAGATTCGGTTCAAATATAGCATAATGAAGTTTTTGAAAAAGTACAAGATATAATTTTCACTTAACACCATCAGCCAGGAAATGCCCCCCCCCCCCCCCCCCTCCCTACCCCCTCCCCACCCAAAACAAAGAAAAAACAACAACAAAAAAAAACAATATCAAAGAATAAATCAACAGATAAATAGACAATAATAATAATAATAATAATAATAATAATAATAATAATAATAATAATAATAATAATAATAATAATAATAATAATAATAATAATAATAATAATAATAATAATAAAAATAAAAATAGAAATAATAATAATAATAACAACAACAACAACAACAACAACAACAACAACAACAACAACAATAATAATAATAATAATAATAATAATAATAATAATAATAATAATAATAATAATAATAATAAAAATAATAATAATAATAATAATAATAATAATAATAATAATAATAATAATAATAATAATAATAATAATAATAATAATAATAATAATAATAATAACAATAATAATAATAATAATAATAATAATAATAATAATAATAATAATAATAATAATAATAATAATAATAATAATAATAATAATAATAATAATAATAATAATAATAATAATAATAATTATAATCTGGAAGATCAGGACTATGGCCCCGAACTGCATTGGTCCTGATCCGTCACTCAACAGATTGTGCCTGCTGAGATGTTTCACTTGTAAACTCTGAATTACCCAGGTCGATACTGGCCCGTTTTCTTGAGATGCCAGAGTTTTTACGCTCGACCAGTCAAAGTGACGTCTTCCGGTCCAGTGACCAGAGAATGATAGGAGATAGGTCTGGGTAGCCTAAAGTCCCTTAGTCTAGATATGATTAGGGTAGAGTGTGACGAAATTGGCTGTCTAAAGTAAATTTCTAAAAAAATTGTTTGTGTTCTTGCTTCTAGCATCGGTTTTGATCGTAGAAGTCCAAGATAGGTTAGCGGTTAAAAGATTCGAAGACCAAAAGAAAACTGACTTAATTTAAAAAAAAAAAATTCTCGCTTTTTTCGTTATTGCTTTTGTTTTGTTTTTTTTTTTTGTTTTGTTTTTTTTTGAAATGTTTCAAATTAAGAATGAAAATTCTATCTTAAGGTGTCCTTTTTCTCTCTCTCCTTTTTGCCTGTCCCCACCTCCTCATTTTCAACCTTCTTCAATCTTTTCTTACATTCTTTATTTTTCCCTATATTAATGCCTATCTCTTTCAATTTGCTTTCCTTTTTAACTTCTTCCTCTTTTTCACTCACGTATTGTGTCTTATGCTTAAACTGCTTTAACCCTTCAACTGAAACTAAAACTATAGAATGTTACAACTGCAGCTGCTACTACTAATACTTGTATTATATTCATTACTACTATTACTACTACAATTGAGTCTGCTGCTGTTTGTTCTTGTCCTCCTCATGCCCCTACAACCACCAGCATGACTACTATACTACTACTACTACTACTACTACTACTACTACTACTACTACTACTACTACTACTACTACTACTACTACTACTACTACTACTACTACTACTACTACTACCACTACTACTACTACTACTACTACTACTACTACTACTACTACTACTACTACTACTACTACTACTACTACTACTACTACTACTACTACTACTACTACTACTACTACTACTACTACTACTACTACTACTACTACTACTACTACTACTACTACTACTATTACTACTACTACTACTATTACTACTACTACTACTACTACTACTACTACTACTACTACTACTACTACTACTACTACTACTACTGCTGCTGCTGCTGCTGCTGCTGCTGCTACTACTACATATTACTACTACTACTACTACTACTACTACTACTACTACTACTACTACTACTACTACTACTACTACTACTACTACTACTACTACTACCATTACCACTACCATAACCACCACTACTTCAACAACTACTTCTACCTACATCACGCCATGATAATCTTTGATCAATACTCATCAAATGCCCCTATAATGCTTCAACAATAAGTATGTAATTGCTTTTTTCTATAGTCTTAATGTCGTGACTACGATAATTTTAGAGTATTTTATCTAGCGGAACTCCCCAAGTCTCGTCACGACAATTGAAGACGCTAATCTGTTGAGTCAGAGCTATCATCTTTATCTAGATCCTCAATTGGTTTACGCAAGCCTGGGATTACAACAAATGTCAGAGTTAAATAATGATCCAACCCGCAGTTATAACTCACATCGACTGGTGCTTGTTCCTCCTAAAACATCCATAGAATTTTGTTTAACAGTAGAATAAGTTTAACTACATCACGATCAGTAATTGCTGGCTTGGTACTTCTGTTTTTAGGTTTACACTAAGTACTTTATGTCTGTGATTGGTTCATAGCGTCACGATCTGGTGATTTTGTAAAATTAGGTAAAGCGTTGGCTTTTAAAGAAATCTAGGAGTATTTACCTTAAACTTCTGGTTCATTTTTTGTTTTTGTTGTTGTTTTCTTTTGATTCATTGCTAGCAAGGACTATAAAGATTTGAAGAGGTCGGTAGAAGGAGAGAGAGGCGATCAAAATACAGATTTAGATATACAAACTAGAGAGGAACAGATAGACAGGCACACAGACAGAGGCAGAAGAAGGAAGGAGGCGAAAGATGAGGGGATAGACTGAGTGCGAGAGAGAAATGTATAGGAAGATATAGGAGATAACAAAAGAAATAAGGCGAACGGGAGAAAAGAACACATACAAAAAGTGCGGGAATATTGTAAAAAAAGTCAGAGAAAGGTGGAGAATGATGATGGTTGGAAAAAAAAACCAGCGAGAGATAACGAGAGATTTGAAAGTAAAAAGGGAGAAAGAAAAAAGTACTACAAGATGAAGAGACAGAGAAAGAGATAGATAGATAGATAGATAGAGATAGATAGATAGAGAGAGAGAGAGAGAGACAGAGAGAGACAGAGAGAGACAGAGACAGAGACAGAGACAGACAGACAGACAGACAGACAGACAAACAGACAGACAGATGAAAATGTTGTGCTCCAAATTAAAAAAAAAAAAAAAAAAGAATTTTTTCAACAAAATCCTTCACCTTGTCATGATTGATACGGAGATGAAGTCACGTGATCTCTTCAAAAGGAAGGAGAAACTTCAGGTATACATCACTTCTTGGCTATAGATCAGTCCTTGCCACATCACACCGACACATTCTGACAGTCATGTTTGTCATAACACTACATTACATTACTATACAAGTTTTTGACTAAAGGATCATTTTTGCGCTGAACGAGCATGTATGAACACAGATCCGTCATATAACGCGAGGCTTTATTTGAAAAATAAAATAGAAAGGAAAAAAAAAAACAAACAAACAAGAAAAATACATATTTAATGAAAGCAGGAAACATCCGGAGAAATAAGTTGTTTTTTTTTCTGTTGAAATAATTGTCCATTAATCACAGAGCAGGGAGCATGGCTGTCGCGCGCTGTGGAATTCATATTCAGATGGGAGGGTAAGCAAATTACGCTAATAGCTATTTGGTGTGTAGCATGAGTAGGTGGGTTTGTGTGTGTGCGAGGAGGGGGTGTGTGTGGGCTGGGCAGGGCTGGAAGAGGAGAGAGGGGCTGTAGTATGAATTATATCGTCCTATCCATTATCCCCGCTGATACCCTAACATTGAAGAAACCTCAGGGGATGTTAGCTCCACAGGTTGTGTGTGTGTGTGCGCGTAAAAGGGAGAAAAAGGGGGGAGGGGGGGGGGGTGAAAAGAGGTGTGGAACTTTTCAGGATAAAGGGAGGAAGTGAAAAGAGAGCTGTTTTATATATATTTATATATATGGTGATACAAAAGGCTTTAATAATAGGGTGAAATCTGATTAAAGGGTTATCAATGGCACAGTAACAAAAAGTCAGACAGAGGCAGACAGAGACAGACAAATTGGTAGAGACAGACTGAGACCGACAGATAAACACACGGGCAGCCAGAGACAGAGAGACTAGGATCAAGACACGAAGACAGAAATGTATATAATTAAAAGACAGTTAAACATATAAAATAAAAAATGTATTTTTTGAAGATTCGAGTAAAATAAACATAAGGCAGAAACAATCTCACACTCAAAAGGTGGGAAGAAAGTGGTCTAGTTTATGGAAGAATCGCGCAATCATTCTCATACAGCGCCCAGTATTTTGCAAGGTCAGAACTTGACGCCTTGCCGAGTCTAGATCAGTCTTAAGACTTGAGTTCTTAAGGTGATGGAAGCGAGTTCATACATTATGTTGCAATCTTAATTTTTTTTTGTGTGTGTGTGTGTGTAGACTGTTGTTTTTTTGTGAAATCTTTAGGTCTTGCGTAGGATTTCTATTGCGCTTTCTTGAAGCGAGAGAGAGAGAGAGAGAGAGAGAGAGAGAGAGAGAGAGAGAGAGAGAGACAGACAGACAGACAGACAGACAGACAGACAGACAGACAGACAGACAGTCAGACAGGTGAACCAAGAGAGAGATACATGCAGGCCAGGATAGACAGACTGGTAGAAACACAGAAATGGAGAGAGAGGCAGACAGACAGACAAACAGACAAACAAACTGGCAGACACGGACAGACAGACAGAGTCAGACTCACAGACTGACATACAGACAGACAAAGAAAGTGAAAGAGGCAAGCAAAATGACAGACATACACAGAGAGAGAGAGAGAATGAGTGGGAGGAAGGGGAGAGAGAGAGAGAGAGAGAGAGAGAGAGAGAGAGAGAGAGAGAGAGAGAGAGACAGACAGACAGACAGACATACACAGAGAGAGAATGAGTGGGAGGAAGGGGAGAGAGAGAGAGAGAGAGAGAGAGAGAGAGAGAGAGAGAGAGAGAGAGATGGTGGCAGGCTCTGGACGAGAGGAAGCAATGAACTGAAGAGAGACCAGATTTGATGTAGCATGTGGAGAGATTTTGGAGGGTTTCTTGTAAGGTTTCATAAGGATAAGTTCATAAAACACGCTCAGGAATTTGTAATAAAGTAAGGCGGTTTATGTCTCACGACATTGTGTGAGTGTCTGAGTGTGTGTTTGTCTGTGAAGGTATGAAGAACACATTGGACAATATTCGATTTTTAAAATGCTTTTACTCTTAGATGGTATTATTAAAGGCATTTTCCGACGATAAAGTAAAAACGATGGTATTGTGAAATCTGTTTAGAACGACGAATTCTAAAATTATTGTGGAGAAAATTTCGGATTTTTTGCGGTTTTTTTTTTTCATCCCAAGCACAGTGCGGCCCACCCTAGAAACTGGTAATAAATTTGGTGAGACAAACAAGCTATCTCACAGGATTGAATGAAAACTGGAGAAAATAATTTTAAGAAAGCCAGCAAATGTATTTCGGAAGATGCTTGTCGGAAGTTATGTTTTTACAAGAGAAACACTTGCCTTTTTGTGAAAATGATATTTTATTTTTTAAATTCTCGACCTGATTGAAACGCGTTGCTGTATTAAGTACAGTATCATATGTGCTTGATTATTGAAATCACAGGGTAAAGTTACTGCTAAGAATGACTTTCAGCTGTATTAAGTAGAGTATCATATGTGCTCGATTATTGAAATCACAGGGTTAAGTTACTGCTAAGAATGACTTTGATCTTTTAATCTTAAAATATTCAGATAGTCTATCCGTCGGCAGTTTAGGTTGTATCAGATGATTCTGTTAACGGTGAATAAATCGTTAATTTCTCGACATTATGAATGAACAACAAATAAGGGTCAGAACGATAATGACTGTATCGATATAATTATGAACACAACACTAATTATGGGGGGAATGCTAATTCCCCGTGTAAAACTACGATAAAGAACAGATAACTCTGCGTTTACTGTTGCCAATAAAACATTCTGTCTATTTTTCTGAGTAGAACATCATGCGGGACGGAAGCATAATGGGGCGTGCCAGAAATTAAGATTGTCGGAAAATAAGAACGTTAGGGCGAGTAAAAATTATGAGAACTGAATCAAATCATATCAAATTAAGTTTTTACAGTATTATCCAGCCCACTCTACAGTAACCTTGGTTTGTCAGGCTGGCGATGAAAATTACTTATCGATAACATTCTGTGAAGGTGGCTCAATAGTTACTATGTGAATACGGAATATTCATAAGTAACATTCATCCATCCGATGAAAAAATTTTTAGCAGGATAGAAACTAGAAACTCATGTTATCAGAAAGGACGAATGAACCCAGTGTGAACCATTCCCAATGAAGACTCCTCCACCCCACACCGCCTGTCCGCCCCCTTTTTTCAGGTAGAGAGAGAGAGAGAGAGAGAGAGAGAGAGAGAGAGAGAGAGAGAGAGACAGACAGACAGACAGAGAGAGAGAGACAGAGACAGAGACAGAGACAGAGAGAGGGGGGGGAAGAGAAGGAGAGAGAGATTGTGAAAGAAAGAAGATAGAGGGAAGAAATAGTATATTGAATACAATGGTAAATAACTGCTAACGTTTCAAAAGCTTTTGTAATCTTATTGTATCAGGTTTTTAAGATAAATGTTAAAGTGCGATCGTTTAAAAATTGCCGCAAAATAATGGCGCTGAAAAAAAAATTGTAATCGCTACTTAGGTTACTCATCGGTAACTATGGGATGTGTTAATGATATGTCTGGGGAATTCATAAACTTACTCGTCACTGGTTGGTGAAAGAATCTTAACAAATTACCTTAGTAAAACGCCTCCAGAGAATATTTTTATGTTTTTTTTAAGAATCTAACAACTAAAGAATTTGCATATTCCTGGAAAAAATGTAACATCCAGAGAAAAGCACTGTTCAGCGAAACCTAAAGTTCAAATCTTTCGATGGAAGCAGTCACCGATATTAACTTGAAACCTCACAAGTTGAGGTGTTTACATAACCGCTCTTTACAGATTAAACCTCACCACACTGTTCACCATCGTGTAAATTTCAAACCTCAATATTAAAGAGGATTCATCATAGTATGAAGTTTAAATCTAGATAGGGAAATGTTCACCAAAGTCTAAAGTTTATATCCAAGGAAGTGTCCACCAAATCTCAAGAGGGAATGTCAACATTAATATACAGCTAAATTTTCGATAGGGAAGTGTCAACATTAATGCACAGCAAAATTCCTGATAGGGAAGTGTCAACATTAATATACAGCCAACTTCCTAAAAGGGAAATGTCAACATTAATATACATCTAAGTTCCTCATAGGGAAGAGCCAAAATCAATATACAGCTAAATGGTTGAAAGGGAACAATCAACATTAATATACAGCTAAATTCTTGATAGGGAAGTGTCAACATTAATATACAGCTAAATTTTTCATAGGGAAGCGTCAAGATAAATATACAGCTGATTTCTGGATAAGGAATAGTCAACATTAATATACAGCTACATTCTTGATAGGGAAGAGTCAACATTAATATACAGCTAGATTCTCGATACGGAAGATTCAACATTAATAATGTACAGCTAAATTCTTGATAGGGAAGTGTCAACATTAATATACAGCTAGATTTTCGATAGAGAAATGTCAACATTAATATACAGCTATGTGCCTCATAGGGAAGTGCCAACATCAATATACAGCTAAATTCTTGATCGGGAACAGTCAACATTAACATACATCTAAATTCTTGACAGGGAAGAGTCAACATAAATATGCAGCTAAATTCTCGATAAGGAAGTGTAAACATTCAAATAAAGCTTAATTCTTGATAGGGAAGTGTCAACATAAATATACAGCTAAATTCTTGATAGGAAAGTGTCAACATTAATATAGAGCTAAATTATTGATAGGGAAGTGTCAACATTAATATACAGCTAAGTTCTCGATAACGGTGTCAACATTAATATACAGTTAAATTCTTGATAAGGAGTATCAAGAATTATATTCAGCTAATTTCTCGGTAGGGTTTTTTCAGATTAGTATAAAGCTTAAGTTTCGATAAGAAAGTGTTAACATGAGTACAGCGTTTAAGTCTCGATAAAGAAGCTTCATCTTAGTATAAAGCTTAAGTCTCAAGAAGGAAGAGGTCACATTAATGTAAAGCATAAGACTAAATAAGAAAGAACTGACATTAGTATTAAGCTAAGTTTCGATAAGGAAGTGTTCACATCAATATAACACTTAAGTCTCGTTAAGGAAGTTTTCATTTTAATATAAAGCTTAAGTCTCGAAATAAAAGTGCTCACATTAGTATAAAGCTAAAGTCTCGATAAGGAAGTGCTCACATGAGTATAAAGCTAAAGTCTCGATAAGGATGTGCTCACATTAGTATAAAGCAAAAGTTTCGATAAGGATGTGCTCACATTAGTATAAAGCTAAAGTCTCGATAAGGAAGTGTTCACATTAATATAAAGCTGAAGTCTCGATAAGGAAATGCTCACATTAGTATAAAGCTAAAGTCTCGATAAGGAAATGCTTACATTAGTATAAAGCTAAAGTCTCGATAAGGATGTGCTCACATTAGTATAAAGCTGAAGTCTCGATAAGGAAATGCTCACATTAGTATAAAGCTAAAGTCTCGATAAGGAAGTGCTTACATTAGTATAAAGCTTAAGTCTAAATAAGGAAGTGCTCACATTAGTATTTAACTAAATTCTCGATAAGAAAGTGCTAACATTAGTATAAAGCTAAAGTCTCGAAATAAAAGTGTTCACCTCTGTATCAAGCTCCAATCTAGAGAAGGAAGAGATCACATTGATATCAACGCAATCTCAAGATTATGCTATGACAGCTCGCGAGCTTGAATGCTGTTTACTTCACAAAAACGCGATACAGAACAAAACTTAATGAACTTCAAAATGATATCTCGGCGCATGATGAGGCCTGAACAAAACAGGTTTTAAGAGAATCAGCGCTAAATCCACCTCTCCCAGTAAAGTTGTTTTATTTTTTCATGCAGTTAACAGAGAGGCCGACTATAAAAATCGAATGATTAACTCAAAGCGTCCCCATGTTCTATAGAAACTTTAGGCGACCTACAATCGGATATCAAGAGTTATTTCCCTTATTATCCTGATTATTACATCCCTTACATCGCCAGGAAATAGACCCCGCCCACCTTTCCCAGTCTGTATCCGTTAATGGGACTTCATGGAGCTACAACTGGGACGCGTTGGTCGCCGGCTAGGGCCAATTTAAAACTCATTCATTTGAGAATCACTGTATGATAGATCGTTCTGGCTGGGGCAATGACTACTCCTGTTCGATTTCCGTTAAAATTCGTCATCTTATGAAATGGAAAGCTCGCTAATTTGATCATTGGCGAGAAAAATGGATGGAGAGACAGAGAGACACAGAGAGACACAGAGAGAGAGAGAGAGAGAGAGAGAGAGAGAGAGAGAGAGAGAGAGAGAGCAAGAGAGACCTTGGAAGAAATCAAAGAAACAATGAGAAAAAACAAGAAACAGAAAGAAATGGTCAGAGAGAGGAAGTAGAAGCTATAAAAAAGCTAAGAGAGATTGAGAGAGAGAGAGAGAAAAGAGAGACAGACAGACAGACAGAGAGAGAGAGAGAGAGAGAGAGACAGACAGACAGACAGAGAGAGAGAGAGAGAGAGAGAGACAGACAGACAGACAGACAGAGAAACAAATACTGAGAAACAGTGCAAGGGCGAGAGAGAGAGAGAGATAATGATAGAGAGAGTGAGAGAGAGCAAGAAAGACAGAGTAAAGGATGCTGTTAAAATATTGTGCTCTTTGTCTTTTCTAATCAGTTTTAATCTCAAATGGCACATATTTTTTTCCTCCGCGTCTGCTAAAAGCGGTTGTCTGGTAGATTTCTTTGTCCAGTTATCTTTCTACTCGTCTTTGTAGCACGATATTTTAGTGCCGTCAATCTTTCATCAATGTCCTGTTTGTATGGTTCCCGATTCATTGTCCCAATACTGCTATTTTATAACGAGAATAATGTTTTTCAGATGATGCATTTTTCAGTCTGCCGCTAAGAAATACAAAATTGTTGGATATAATGGCAACCATTTAAGACAAAATATGTGGTTGACAATTACTTACACTTTTTTTTCTCCTTCTTTTTTTTTTTTTGTTTCGTTTTTGTTTGCTTGTTATTTTTTTTTCAAAACTTATTGTTGTTATTTTTCAGCCTTTCCAATTCACGAATTATTTGAAAAGTCCCTTCTTTATCCCAGCTCTCTATCCAAATCTTTATCTCTCCCCTCTCCCTCTATTCTCTTATTTTACTATACCCCTACCCACTTTCTCTTTACCTCTCTATTTGACATATAGCGATTCTCTTATACTGCCCTAAGCTTTGTTTGTCTCTCAATAATTATTTTTATAATCACTTTCTTTTAGTCTCATTATTCACCTTTTCTGTTTCTCTCTCTCTCTCTCTCTCTCTCTCTCTCTCTCTCTCTCTCTCTCTCTCTCTCTCTCTCTCTCTCTCTCTCTCTCTCTCTCTCTCTCTCAATGTCTCTGTCTCTCTTTTTCTCCCCCCTCCCCCCCAAATCATTCCTTCACATCCAAATCCACCGGTCTTGACTCCACCTTAGTCCTCCAGTTTCCCAGTACTTTACGATTGGAACCGCAAGATCTGCAATCTGGCTTCTAGACTGACTAAACTAACAATATCATTGCTCCATGGAGTTTCCTTTCAACGACCTCACTTAAGCTAGATCCTGTTGACGGTAGACGAGTGAAGAAGTTTTACACCAAATGTCAAATCAATCTTATGATTATAAACTTGATAGTAATACTGGCAAGAAAATAAGAATTCGTTTTTAGACACTCTATACGGAAACGGTTTTACTGAAATCATTTTATTACGAATAACCTTTTGTTTCTTTAACTATGTTGGTGCTAAAAGGAAGCCTGTTCCTACCAGTATTTTATATCACTCGAAAAATCGCTATGAATCATAAGGTTATTATGTCATGTTTTTGCTTTGCGATACATCGTCTAACCTAGAGATACATCAAATCTGTTGCTATTGGTCTGCGTGGCTTTAAAATGTAATTTGACCAAGAATTTTATTTCCATACACCGCTATTATTAAAGGTCTTGATGGAAATGTTTCAGCCAGAGACAGTGAAAGCTCTTTGCAACTTTGAAATCGAGATAATCCATGTGAAAGCTGACAGTTCGAAATGAGAGAAATTCAAGTCACCAAAAAATTCCGAGCATTACTGGTTAAAATAAAGAGTCCGGATCGCCACGGGTATCTGGACAAAACCGGTTAATGTCAAACGCGAAGCAGATTAGATTTTGTTACATGTTACAATATATTCTGCCATCAAATTGTAGGTCTACAGATCTACAGAGACTTTGTTGAGATTTTTCTCCAAGTTAAAGCTAGTCGGTTTTGGAGCCTATAGTTAACAGTCACAAAAAAAAAAAGAACAGAAAATCCATTGGTAGTCATACGGAAATTTCGGTAGATAATTCGTATGCATTATGTGCTAGTTAAATATTATGACAACATGGGAGTAAATTTGTCAAAGCGACACTGGTTCACATCTCTTTCTCTCTCTCTCTCTCTCTCTCTCTCTCTCTCTCTCTCTCTCTCTCTCTCTCTCTCTCTCTCTCTCTCTCTCTCTCTCTCTCTCTCTCTCTCTCTCTCTCTCTCTTTGTTTCTCTGTCTATCTGTCTGTCTGTCTGTCTGTCTCTCTCTCAATCACTCAAGTTAGGATTTATTTAAGTAGTACCAATCTCTCACTGGAAGCCTACCAAAAATAATTGATTTTTCTCATTGACCAGAGATGCAAAATCAACAAAGGTTGATGTTTCATGACAAGCTCTAATTATACGCACAATTAGTTCAGCGTGTGACCACCTCTAGAGCCATGGACCCATTTTGTTGATCCATCAAGCACCTTTGTTTCCTCTTCCCCCACTCCCTCCCCCCAAATTCCCCCTACAAGAGTTATTCCCCTCCCTTGTGGAAACCCAACACGCCTAACATTAATTTCACAGGCAACTCGAGATTGATGTGACACTTAATCCGAGATTGAGAAAGGCGTGAATCATTCACATATTTAATTATTGAAGGCGTTATCAATCCGACTATCAACCAAAACTTTTAGCAAATTGTTTTCTTAAATCTCAAGCCCTCCGAGAAATAAATAAACTTTTCCAACAACAGCAATAACTTGGACAGCAAAACCAAGTACAACAATAAAAAGAAAAACAAGATGATTCTGGTGGCTTGAATCTCTGTTATTGCAATTCTAAATACTTAAGCCTCCATTTTGATTTTTCCAATAGGTGTATGACGTAACAAGGAAGCAAACCACAATGATGGCCAAAAAAACTAAAAAGAAAGAAAAAAAAAACTTAGATTGAAGGAAATTCATAGCTAGCACCATATCGCGCTGGACATAATCTCGAAGTTCCAGCTATTCATGTTGACCGGTGGTCACCTTGTGAAGTCTTTGACCTCAGAGTTGCACGGCTAGGACATTGGTTCTGTCACAGGGACGCCAATGGGAGATTTCGGGGTTTCATTTTGTTCAACAATGCCAAGCTTGGCCTGACAAGCACAGAGAAGTGCTGCACATAGTCGCTGTAGGACTTCCTCATACCAACAGGCCCTTTTACTTGGCGCTCCTTTCTGTCGTCAAAATAGGAAAATAACTAAAAAGTGTCTGAACACCATTTTATCAGCCGGAAAAATCTCAGTTTTGGTGACTCTAACCTTGCCTTAAACGCGGGAATAAGAGATATTTGGAAAGAAAACTTAATATATATATGCATTATATTTTTAATTACTTTTACTATTGTTTTATTTTCCTTTTTAGTCTCAGAGTTTCTCACTTTGAATTTTATTTTTTTTTATGATAGATTGCATTATAAGGAACATTTCTTCATTTATATTATTATAGTGGCAGTTGTTTTTTTTGTTTTGTTTTTTTTTTTTTTTAATCATTAATTTTTAAGTTTTTTTGTTTTTTTTCAGTGTCAATGAACGCTGAAAGAATTTTCTGATGCCAGGCTCTGCAGTGAATTGGTTTTTAAATATACATAAAACTTTTCCTCAAGTGACCTTAGTCACGTGATGGTCAGGTTGATCTATTGAGTAGAGTCACTACCTTATATGGTGCTCACTATGTCACGGTTCAGTTGAGCTCTTAGTTGCCCCCCACTCCCTCCCAATCCCTGTTGACTTGAGTCATCAAGGGAATCACTAGCATTCACTAATTGATGGCTTTTTTGGATTGTACATGTTTTGTCCTGTCTCTAACCTCCAGTTTTCAGCATCAAAGACTTTATTTTTAGAATGTTGGCAAATTTTGTCTACAGCTAATATAGTTAGCAAGTTCAAGAACGAATTAGGTCATGACCACGTGAAATACTTTCAGCTGAACAGGTCGCTAGCTTGGGGCTTGGATTGCTTACGGGTACACCAAGTTAATAGGTGTGTCCAAACATTCAGGACGTGTGGGCTTTAATTAAAGGTATACATGGAACCGCTTAATGTTTCTGTTTATCTCAATCTCCTTCACACACACAGACTCTCTCTCTCTATCTCTCTCTCTCTCTCTCTCTCTCTCTCTCTCTCTCTCTCTCTCTCTCTCTCTCTCTCTCTCTCTCTCTCTCTATCTATCTATCTATCTATCTATCTCTCTTTCTCTCTCTTTTTCTCTCTCTCTGTGTTTCTCTCTCACTCTCTCTCTCTCTTTCTCTAACTTTCTCTCTTTCTCCAAAAGGTTCTTCTTCGTGTTTATCTCTCTACAATGAGGAATATTCTAATTCTCCTTTAGACTTGTAGCCCTAATGTTAAATATAAAAAAAAACACCTTGGACTACTCCCGGACAAAAATCTCACGTGACCGAAAACACTCGTCATAGAAGAAAGACAAATTTTGTTAAAACATGGATTTGTACATTTCATAAGGCTTATTTTTATCCGCTCACAGTAGGCGAACAGTACAAAGAGTTCTCTTGTTCGAATGCATCTTGGACGGTCATTAATTACAGACAAAACCAAAAGAAACAACCCTGACTTTACTCAAACGGTTGTTTCGCAATTCAGAATGTGACCTGCGTATACGTTTTGATATCAGCCGGTCCTATTCTCACATTGCAACACAATTATTGTTACATACAATAAAGCTGGATGTTTTTACTGTCTGGCAATGGGCAAATACCCAGTTAGATAAGAATATTTATAATAATCATAATAATGATGATGATGATAATAATAATAATAATAATAATAATAATAATAATAATAATAATAATAATAATAATAATAATAATAATAATAATAATAACGATACCGGTTATCATCATAATCGTTATTAGTGCGCAATAACTTCGAACTTCGAGAACATTCATGCTGAAACGGGTCAAGAAAACTCGCAGTAATGATAATCTCTGATGCTCGCTCGCGACCGCGGCACTCTGATCTGAAGTGCTCACATCTCTAAACAACAGTCTCGATTAGGAAGTTTTTTGAGCGAATCTCTAACCAAGAGTAAATCATTGATTAAGCAAGTGTTTTATATTTTTTAGATTATCGGATTTGCTAATATATTGATTAAGTGAATAATACAACAAGTAACTGCATGATTTTTTGGGTAGCCTTAATATGTTGTTAGATTTCAAGGCATGACAGAAGGTACGTTTAAACAAGAAATCCGAGAGCATTAATTTAATTTAGACAATTTATGAGCGTAAGATAGGGCGACTGAAAGGCAAAGAAAAATTTACCAGGTAGGTAGACTGAGAGATAGATGAAAGTGAGTGAAAACGAAAATAGGGAAAGGAACTGAAGAACAGTCAAAGGAAGGCAGATACAGAGATTTGGGCAGACTAAAAAAAGGGGGGGAAAAGAACAGGGTGATTGAGGGAGAGACCGACAGCTAGAGAGATAAAGATAGATAGAAAGAGACCAAGAGTGTGTGCGTGTGTGGGCGTTTAAGAGAGAGAGAGAGAGAGTTATAGATAGATAGGGACAGAGATAGATAGAGAGAGAGAGAAGAAGAAGAACTTATAATCATAATAGGCTCCTCGTAGAAACTCCAAAATATTTACCAGGTTAGTCATCCAGACCTGGTTTTATCCTCGAGGCGGCAGTCTCATTTGTTTATAATTCTTCTTTAGTTTTCCAAGTGTGAATTGTAAATTCGGGGATGTGCCACAATTTAAGACAGCGGTTTGGCCTCTTTTGCTTGTACTCAAAACTTTTAAAGCTCTTTACGATACTCAAAACTTTTTAAGCTCTTTACGATACTCATAACTTTTAAGCTCTTTACGAGCAACAGTTACTTTGCAACCTTTCTTTTGAAGATTTGTGAGAGCATTAGAAATAATTATGCATAAACAACTTATGGAAAAATGAAAAAATGAATGCCTCTTTAGAGGATGTTTTCGAAGTTTTTTCGTTCGATAGAGAGAGAGATAAGTATAATGTAGTCTGATTGACATACTTCTATTTCTTGGCTGTTTCGATGCTTCGGAAATCTACGATGATCTGGACCTTAATTTCGGGTACATGATACGATCACGTTAACTTCGTAATTAGATTGTTGAAATCAGCTTCAACGTTTCATATCAAAATGGGAAACTTTCACTAAAGATAATTTTTTTCTTTGAATTCTATTTTATATAACCATGTTTTGTTTTTCTTTTTAAAGGGAAATATTTCATCTCATACTTACTTTTCGTTTTCCCTTCACCACCGCTATACGTGTAATAAGAACAGTACATGTGCCTTTGCTTCTCTTGAAGAACATTGAAACAAAATCCTATGGTTTTTATTCTCATTCTTTCTTAGCCTTCCCTCCCTCAACCTCCTTTCCACCCACTCTCTCTTTTTCTCTTTCTGTTTCTCTCATTTTCTCTCTCTCTCTCTCGTCCTTTTTTTTTTCTGTCTTAGCTTTTGCCGCAGTGGGATGAACAAAGGAAAAAAAAACTCTTCCAATAAAAAAGTTTGTTTGCAAATCATGCATGTAAGAGATGTGGATATTAACTGTCATTTTGAATCCACCTCGACAAATCTGATGTATCAGTTGTCAAACTTGAGAGACTGGGTGAGCAATGAGGCCTACACTCACGCTACTCACTTCCTCATTCCCTTTGATCAGTCTGTGGCTGACACCAGCTGCTCTGACAGGTACACATGGCGCAGGCTCCAGGTTGCATGTCCTCGTCACACACAGAGCGTGGAGCGCTTCTCACAAAGCTAGTTTTCTCTTATTTATCGGCCTTTAAGTCTTTCAAAGGACGCTTTTTGTCAAGGGAAGATCTCATTTTTTTTAAAAATCTCCCCTGGGTTTTTTTAATAACTAGGGTAGATTTCATTTATTTAACTCCCCCCCCTTTCGAATCTATCAAAACGCGTCTTGACAAACGTAGATCTGATTTATTTATCGCCCTTTAAGTCTTCCAACGGACGCTTCTAAACAAGGGTAGTCTGTTTATTTATCGCCCTTTAAGTTTTTCATCGGACGCTTCTAAACAAGAGTAGATCTGATTTATTTATCGCCCTTTAAGTCTTCCAACGGACGCTTCTAAACAAGAGTAGATCTGATTTATTTATCGCCCTTTAAGTCTTCCAACGGACGCTTCTAAACAAGGGTAGATCTGATTTATTTATCGCCCTTTAAGTTTTTCATCGGACGCTTCTAAACAAGGGTAGATCTAATTTATTTATCGCCCTTTAAGTTTTTCATCGGACGCTTCTAAACAAGGGTAGATCTGATTTATTTATCGCCCTTTAAGTCTTCCAACGGACGCTTCTAAACAAGGGTAGTCTGATCTATTTGTCCCCCTTTAAGTCTTCCAACGAACGCTTCTAAACAAGAGTAGATCTGATTTATTTATCGCCCTTTAAGTCTTCCAACGGACGCTTCTAAACAAGGGTAGATCTGATTTATTTATCGCCCTTTAAGTTTTTCATCGGACGCTTCTAAACAAGGGTAGATCTGATTTATTTATCGCCCTTTAAGTTTTTCATCGGACGCTTCTAAACAAGGGTAGATCTGATTTATTTATCGCCCTTGAAGTATTTCATCGGACGCTTCTAAACAAGAGTAGATCTGATTTATTTATCGCCCTTTAAGTTTTTCATCGGACGCTTCTAAACAAGGGTAGATCTGATTTATTTATCGCCCTTTAAGTTTTTCATCGGACGCTTCTTGACGTATCTGACTTATTTATCTCCTTTTAATCTTTCTAGGCGACGCTTCTTGACATGGGTACATCTAACTTTTGTCTCACTTGAATCTTTCAAAAGACGCTTCTAATTCTTGACAGTCAAGACTCCATTGTAATCTCTGTTTTATATTTCTAATCTTTCATAAAAAAAAAAACGATCCTTCCTCATATTAACTCCTCTCTCTCTCTCTCTCTCTCTCTCTCTCTCTCTCTCTCTCTCTCTATATATATATATATATATATATATATATATATATATATATATATATATATATATATACTTATATATATATATATGTGTGTGTGTGTACCTGTCTGTCTGTCTCTCTTCTTTCTTTCTTTTTTTATTACTTTATTTCTCTCTCTTCCTCTCCTGCTGCCTATCGATCTATTTATCTCTCTATCAATATATATTGCCTAGATAAGACGTTTTAAGAATCACAGTGTGTTGTAAGCCACTGGACAAATTTGTTAAGGCCAGGGCTTGTCACTCTTGTCTGCTGGGATCCTTCTTCTCTAATATAACAAACTTAAGAGAGACACCCTATTTTGGATTATCCTTAGACAAACCCCATAATAATTATATCAAACGCAATAAATAACTGACTAATTTTATTTCAAATCCCAAACCCAACAGCTAAAGAAGCGTGCCATATTTAAGATCTAGTTGCTAGCATAAGTTTTCTTTTCCAGAGCATCGTATTAGTGTAGGTCTGATAAATAAACTAGATTGTCGGATTTCAGTGTTTAACGCTTATGAATTATCTGTTAGCTGCTATATATTTAGATATCACTGTTTGTAGAGCTATTTAAAATAATTATACAGATGTACAGAAAACGAAATTTGTGGGTTGTAATGTTTGTTCCATTCGTCTCATACGAACATTAATGTATTCTTTCTTTCCGGGTTTTTCTTTTTGATATTAAAGCTGCAATACTACGCCACATCCGTTATCAAACTCTGCTATTCTTGATATTTATCCTCGTGGTCTAAAACTCAGAGTATTCGAGTTAAAAGCCTGATAGAAACAAAATAGACAGCCATAATTTCATATCAAGTCCATTAACCTACAGACTATTTCTTGTATCAAATTTTACGGTTAATAAAATCTATAAATGATTAGCTGCGACACCAGCAATCTACATCAGTGGGTGTGAGAGTAAAAAAATATTAGTATTCTGAAGGACAAATTTTTCTCTTGATGCCTTTTCTACAGGATAAAACAGATAACCCAGAGGGTGGCCCTGAGATCACCGCCAATGATGAACTGGGGTAGCAAAACTCTTCATTCAATCCATCCATTAACTAATCAATCAATCAATCAATCAATCAATCAATCAATCAATCTATCATGACCATATCCTTGTCCCCAGAAAACCCGTGTTAAAGTGATGGAACCCAGCTCTTATTCTGCTGCTGAGAGCTCTCTCTCTCTCTCTCTCTCTCTCTCTCTCTCTCTCTCTCTCTCTCTCTCTCTCTCTCTCTCTCTCTCTCTCTCTCTCTCTCTCTCTCTCTCTCTCTCTCTCTCTCTCTCTCTCTCTCTCTCTCTCTCTCTCTCTCTCTCTCTCTCTTCTCTTCTCTCTCTCTCCCCCCTCTCTCTCTCTCTTTTCTCTCTCTCTCCCTCTGTCTCTGTCTCTCTCTGTCTGTCTGTCTGTCTCTCTCTCTCTCTCTCTCTCTCTCTCTCTCTCTCTCTCTCTCTCTCTCTCTCTCTCTCTCTCTCTCTCTCTCTCTCTCTCTCTCTCTCTCTCTCTCTCTCTCTCTCTCTCTCTCTCTCTCTCTCTCTCTCTCTCTCTCTCTCTCTCTCGTTTAGTACCTGAGGGAAATTTTCCCCGTACAGACTTTCACTTTCTTGAACTGCAGCTGTAGTGCTGTAAGTACATTCAGATTATTTACTGGGATTACACGAATTTTTTTTTTTTTTTTTTTTTGAGTAAAACTGATTCCATAATAATTCCTAGGTTCAACTAACTCACGTTTCAAATGAATGATTTATATCTGTAACAGTATAAAGTACTGTAAGTACCTGTACAACTCGTTAGTCACATGACCTGGAAATGTAAACGGAAACTAATAAAAAAAAATTGAGTTGAAACAGCTTGTCTTGTGTTAGGAAGTTTTGGCACCTACAGGAGGACCAAACAGATTTTGAGGGGAACATTTGTTTTACTGTCAAGTTGGCATTTAGTCCAGATCAAAAAGCGAGATCTGAGATCTGTATCCCAGTTTGCACCAGAGCGTAAAAGAAAAACTTTAGCTTCATCCCTCATTAACATCTTTTTCATCATTGTCAAATAATTAATTAATCATTATTTTATTATATCGCAAAGTTTGATAGAGGCGCCCAGCAATACTGGTTAAAAATCGCACAAATATCAGGGGAAAAAATCATTACAGATTTTTAAAAAAAATTATTCTTACAAATTTAAATAAAAATACTTAATCGCACTGTCTAATAACAGAATCACCACGAAATCGAGCACGTTTGATTTCAGCTGTGTAGGCTACATAGGCAAGCCCCATACACCTTTCTTGTTTGTATTTTTACTTTCGCCACATGTATGTGAGATAAACTTAGAAAGAGCTGAACTTCCAGAAACTTTAAGATGCACGCTAAAGTTGTTGGTGTTTTGACCACCGATTCTAGAAAGTTGGTTTTATCATGAGCAAAAAAAAAAACGAAACACAGTGGACTCTATATTACGTGTTCATGGCATCTGCGGAAATTTCTTAGAAGCGATTTTCCCAGAATTTTTGACAAAGATACAAAACAAATCAAGTGAAGTTATAACTAGGTAACTTGAAAGATTTTTTTTATCTTGTGAATCTGCCGCATGCCCACACTCACCTGAATGCTATATCCAATTGTGCGAGAAACTGTCAGGATGTCTGCCCCTTGGATGTGTTTGGTTGGACGGTTTGCTCTTGCAACTCTGAATTTTCTGCTTCACATCTGATAATTTAACCTAGATTTCACATTTCAAGTCTAGATGATTTTATAGCTAGTCTCGATGATTTCTGTTATCTGTTGAACTTAAGACTGGAACAAGATAGTTTGTCAGTTTCTTGCTCCAACAGGGCTGGAGAAGATATTTTTGCAATCAGAATAAAACTGTTTTCTTTACTCTTCAAACAATTTCGGCTGTAGAATCCGTAGAAATAATTCAAATACGGCTGAGATAATGATTTTACTCCGCAAACTTAAGGTTTCAATTGTTTGAGGGGGCGGAAAGAAATCGTGTGTTTAAAGAATAATTTACAAATCGAAATAAAAGATAAATATACACACTCAAGCCATTAGTACCTTAGTACAGGCCGAAACAAATAATCCGTAATGATTGGGTAGGAATTTTTGTATCCCACGCTTATTGTGAAGAACTTGTATTAAGTGCCACAGGGGGCTTTGCATCTCACCGTTGTTCACACCCACCATAAAAAAGACCGACAAAACTACGTGAAAAAAAGTAGTTTCAACCAGTGCGCGCAGTCCGGTTCTATTAATTAAGGTCAGCGGAGCGTTCCGTAAACGGCAATTAATAGGAGAAACACGGAGCACTTGGCGTTTACTGATCACCAAGCGGAGTGGTAAGCGAAGCCGTAGCGATAGCCCTCTAACAGGATAGACGATAGCACTCAGTGGACTGCAAACGGTTCTGGAGAGGAAGGGAGAGAGGAGGAAAGAGAAGGAGGGAGGGAGCGGGCGGGCGGGCTAGCTGAGGGTTGATGCCAGCTCGTGGCGGGAAACACTTCTTGGTTGGCGCGCGACAATCCAGTGACGCGCAGCGGAGGGTGCGCAACCGGAAACAGCTAAACGGTTGGACAGGAAGGTGGTTATTATGCTTCATAGTTCCGGGAAACGATGGGTTGATGGCGGGTACGTTTTAATAGATATACGGAAAGAGAGAGCGGGGAATAAATTGATTGTAGACGAAAAAAATTAATGACCGCTCTTTTAAAAACTAGAACTTTCGAAAAAAGCAAAAGTAAGATCAAGAGAGCGAGCGAGTGTTGCAAGTTTTTTAAAAAAAATATGTGGTGTGGAGTAGAGGGGAGCGCAAGGATACATTTTAAAGATATAAGAAAAGTGTAAGAATATATTAAGCTAAGTAAAACACGGTGCCAAGAGAGAGAGAGAGAGAGAGAGAGAGAGAGAGAGAGAGAGAGAGAGAGAGAGAGAGAGAGAGAGAGAGAGTGGTCCCGCGTGTTTTGAGTCGAGCCAAACTTTATGGAGGTTTGAAACATTGATGCCTTTTAATCCCCGAGGATGCGGGAGAACAGACTTTTCAAAAAGACTCAGAAATTGTTGTGAAATGCTCTGAAGGACTTGAGAGGCCAGAAGGGGTCGGGTAGGGCTACCTGTAGCTGGATTCGACAAGAGCATAAACAGATGGAAAGGAAGATTGAGACAGTGGTTTTAATAGTGAAGCTAGGAAGATGGACAGAAGTGTGAAGGTGGTAGCTACCGTATAGATAATTATTTTATTTCTAGGATAAGGTATGTGATATGGCTAGACCTAAGTTTCTCTGTATATTATTTTTTCCAATTTATTTACAGTGAAAGGTTAACATTAAAATAAAAACATGTTTACACATCTTTATCAATTTCGTCAACTACTTTCTCGTTGAAAATGAATAAAGTTTTTTTTTTTTTTAATTTAAATTTATTTGAAACAGACAGGCTTAGTAACTTGTTTTAAAAAAAAAGCTTCCCCGTATATCGGCATGGTACTCTGGTAGGTCTTGGACAAGTTAGGCGCAGCCCCTAGAGACATAATCTTCAAAAAAAAGTCACCAGCTTAGAAACATAGCGATAGCTTGGTAAAAAATCCATAAGTGGAAGAGCTAAAAATCACTTAAGCGTTTGGAGCAACATTTTTTTCATTAACGCTAGGTTAAAACAACATTTAAAACACGCCAACAACATTTTGTTGTGAAACACAAGTCGTGAATTTACATAAACAGTTATAAAAACATATCCGTAGATAAATTCCAATTTTCAACAACATTTCTGTTCATGCAATTTTAAACAATACAACAGTTCTTTTTATACAATTAAAATGAGCATTTCAATTCATATTCTCCAAAATGCCACACTTTTATAATTTTTATCCTCCGAGTTTAAAATCTATTTCTCTTCATATATTCAGAATTGAAACAAATTTCTTATCATAAACGCCGAGTTAGAGTTTTAATTCTATCGGAATAATATTTTTATTCACACAATTCAAGTTGAAATTACGTTTCTGATAATAAAATTCCAATTGAAACAACATTTGTGTGCATCCATTCCCAGTTGGAAAAACATTAACTGTTCACACACGCACAGCTGGAGATGCTCTTT
>JAWDGP010005868.1:0-72500 GCA_033675545.1 Elysia crispata
TCTGCTTTGTGCTGCCTTTGTTGTTACGCTCCGAAGCATCGGTCCTGGTAGAGAGGGAAAGAGGGAGAGGGGAGGGGTAAGGAAGAGAAAGAGAGAGAGAGAGAGAGAGAGAGAGAGAGAGAGAGAGAGAGAGAGAGAGAGAGAGAGAGAGAGCTTGTTGCAGTAGAAGTGGAGAGCCAAGGGAGGGGAGAGGGAGAGAAGGATTATACTCACGCAGTACAGTAATAGTGGAGAGCCGTGGGAGGGGAGGGGTTATACTCACGCAGACTCCTGCTCGGCCTGAATCTCCTGCATTAAAATTGTTAACATATTGCAGATATCCTGCCTGTCACTGTCTTGGTGTAGCAAGGGTAGTAACTCCGTTAACGAGTGCTATGTTCTCTTTGGTGCCTTTTTTTATTCGTTGATAACCGCCCTTCAATTAGCTGTACATTTCAAACATTATGTTTCTATGAATTTTTGGGTTCAATGTCAACAGGCTTTCCGTAAAACAAATATACCGTTTCATGGTCTCCAGTTCTCGAAGCAATGCTGACTGTAGTCATATTGGTAGTAGTGATAGTAGTAGTAGTAGTAGTAGTAGTAGTAGTAGTAGTAGTAGTAGTAGTAGTAGTAGTAGTAGTAGCAGCAGTAGCAGCAGCAGCAGCAGTAGCAGCAGCAGCAGCAGCAGCAGTAGTAGTAGTAGTAGTAGTAGTAGTAGTAGTAGTAGTAGTAGTAGTAGTAGTAGTAGTAGAAGTAGTAGTAGTAGTAGTAGTAGTAGTAGTAGTAGCAGCAGCAGCAGCAGTAGCAGTAGTAGTAGTAGTAGTAGTAGCAGTAGTAGTAGTAGTAGCAGTAGCAGTAGCAGTAGTAGTAGTAGTAGTAGTAGTAGTAGTAGTAGTAGTAGTAGTAGTAGCAGCAGTAGTAGTAGTAGTAGTAGTAGTATTGATGTAGTAGTAGTAGTAATACAATAGCAGCAGCAGCATTACCTTAAAAGTGGTAGCAGGAAGGGGAGGGTCAAGAGTTGTTTTAATCGTGTCTTGGTAATCCATTATTCATCTTAATCTTCATGGTCTCCTCGGTTTACAGTTTGTTCGGTCCTTCTTTTGTAACCCTAAATATACATGTAGATTCAGAAAGGTCATAAAACATTCAGGCTGATAGAGGTCTATTAAAAAATTTCACCTCGGTATAAGTCCTTGAAGGTCGATCCAAGGTTACAAAAAAATTTTTAAAAATATGCAACTTTTCAATAACATTCGCACTAAACAATATAAACATCAATAGCTCTTTGTTTGGAGTTCACCCTCCCTTTTCCAACTAAGACCCGGATTTATTAAGAAAAAAAAAGTTTAAAAACAGCCTCTCCATCGATCGTAAGCTAATACTTTTGGCATGTGATGTAATAAATTGTAATATTCCTTCGCGTTTGTTCATACAGACTTAAGAAAATAAAAAGAATAAAAGTATTTGTGGCTTTCAATAATGGAACTACGTCCATAATTATTTCAATTTTTTTTTAGTCGAAAGGGTTGACTCCCAATGTAACATGAAAATGTAATACTATTGTACATTTTAAAAAAATGGAAATAATTGGTTTTAACTTTCTCAAATCATAATCAGTAGATCGGTTTCTAAAGTGATGGTCTCAGGACTTAGCCGAACACACAATAGAGGCAAAATCAAACACTTCTCACAAAGAGAAAAAAAAGATCTAAAAAATAAAAAAAAAACAGTGGAATGCTTGTAACATTAAATTTTATTAGTCATTTTATATCATAGTCATCAATAGTTTATGTAAAAGTAGAAAAGACACACATACATAAAGTTAATATTCATGCGTTTTAAACAGAATCATGGGAGAAGGCAAGAAAACAGAAAATTGAATCAAATCAGGAACTTTCGTTGTTCAAATGTGAAAACCAAGTTTATTGTTGTTTTTTCCCACAGAGATTCAAGTTCTTTTTGTTCCGAATCAATGAATTTTTCATGTAAATGCAGGGTGCATTTAAAAAATTTTCATCTTTCACTTTTTGCTTTTACTTCATAAAATAGGAAAATAGAGAAATATCACGAATCCAAAAGTTGAAAAATAGCAGCTCTGGGAAGACCAATTTGAGTCCCACAGCAAAAAGCCATGGTGAAAATCAATGAAAAAAGAACCAAAGGTAATATAAACTAAAAAGATAAACAGCAGAATATCATAGCAAGAAATCATCATCTATATTTATAACATAGTGGACATATGAAAATCTCATTGAGTACAGTTTGATTTCTTTGCAAATCTCAAAACCTTTTTGGCGAAATACTGATGATAAATGATATGACATGACCAAATAATCATGGGAAGAAATTCACATTGTCCTAAACTGGGTGAGATTTATACAATAAGGGTGATAGATTTACATCATTTTTTTTTGTACCTATGGAAAACAGTACAATCAATTTATATCATGAAACAGTGAAATAATGCTGGCTTTTGACAAAAAATAAAGAAAACTATAAAGCAGCTTGAGAAAAGATCAGCAGCTAGTAGTAACACGTAGAATCTACATAAAGTAACAGTAACGTGTAGCAAACAGAAAACTAAATAAATATTTTACCTTTTCGTTTGAAGCTTTACCATCAGTAAAATTTCCCACCTTGCAAGATTCTCAAACTTAGCATACAAAAAAATGTATCACCAATTAACTTTGGATCATCAGAAACTGAAAAAATATTGACTTTGCAGTCAGTGACACCCAAATTCAGGATTCCGCCCATGACTAATACCTAAAAACATTCAAAGAGATAAGGTTCTACCGATACAAAGCCAAATAAAAGCAAGCGTTAAAAGATAATTTCAAGCGATATCAAGAACACCAATGGTGGAGTTCATAATGGAAAAAGATGATCAGATACACAAATTTTTAAATACAGAGAAGTTTTATAGAAAGGAATACTTACCGAGTGGAATAGACAGCCTGGAAAGCTGAACAAATAAAAAAACTATGCTACCTTACACCAGCTACACTAAGTAACTATGGTACTAGTATAAATGTTGATATTAAAAAGTGCAGCTACTGTCTATTAAAAAGAAAAGTAATAATGATGATGGTGATGATGGCAATAATGAACCTAATCAATAGTTTGTGTCCTACACTCAACAAAAAAAAAAATCACACACATATAAATCATTCTCAATCTGACATGACATAGATGGGAACACTGTGATGGCGTTGAAACTTTCTCGTTAAGTAGATGAAGATATCCTGCAAACTATCTGAGACCACAGCTGATGATAAAGTGTTCCTATTAGCAGTATATTTTATATCCAGTTAAAAAGACAAAATCTTATTGTTATATTTCAGTTGTTGAAAAACAAGTGTCCACTTACAAAAAAAATTACTTTCATCCAGGAAAACTTGTGGGAGTGTAAAACTGAAAAATTCTGGAAAGATGATGCTTATCTCATTAAATACAGTGCGTTTCATCATAGGACGGATTTTCGCTTTTCTTTTAACAAAAATAATAATCTGGAAATATTTGAACGGCAGTTTTGAAAATTTCACTTGCAAAAAAAGTAATTTTTAGATCAATCAACTTGTCATTTACGAAATAACTTAGCAAGATGGTTTGCGAGGAACATTCAAGATTTAAATAATAATTGTACCATGGCTGCTTCAATATAACTACTTAGTCATTTTCTTTACATATTGACTCATTTATACCCTGACCTTGATTCTCAAAAGAAAATTTACAAGACAAACACAAAAAAAAATGCTAGTTTATCAATATGTTTCGGTATGAATGAATAGCTTCATTTAAAGAAAAAACAAAGCTTTACAACGTATTCCTTGTTTCCTTTTCTTTCAAAAGTACAAACATTGTAATATCTGTATTTCATGTAACACAAATAGCATCAAAACGAATCCAGATGAAAACCAGACTAAGCCTGGTGATTCTGTAGTAATAAATGGTTGCGAGATAGGTTTAATGGATAGGCAAATCAAATTTGTACAATATATCTATCCAATCTCTATTTGTATCAACATCTTTTTTTTTTTCATGAGGGAAAAGGTTAAATTTTTTAATTTTAAATTCAAATCCACAAGAAAGAGCGATTGCATATTAAATTTCTCACTTTTATGTACAGTCCATTTTTATTTCAAAATCACTTCATTTTTGCCAAATTTTTCTGAGAAACATAATAGCGTTTAAAACATTGAGCCTAGTATAAAAATTTAATACAACATAAAATAACTCATAATAAAGTACATGAACCCTATGAAAGTGAAAGTCAAAATTGTAATCGAGAATCTTTGATAGTCTCTGAACACCGGTTGAACACTAGACCTACATAACTCATATGGATTTTAACATAATTATCATATTCTTTAAAAATTGCATTGCACAGCATTGTTAAATGAGTTAAAGCTTTTATCCTTTTTCCTTTTTTCACAAACATTGTCAGTTTAAGGCATTTATTCATTTCTTTTTCTCATAATAAAAACTTTGTAATTTGAAGGCATTTTCCCTGAAAAGAGTAGTATCTTCCCTCCTCCCTTAGACTAGTTCAAGAAGCATTCACAAAAAACTTTTAATCCTTAAGATACTGACATTTGTATCACCCAGGTTTTCTCCTGTTTACTTCTACGCTTACTTTCATGAAATTTTTTTTTTTCTTTTCTTGCCTTTCCCTTTTTCAGCATGACAACACAAGACATGAAGGTAAAATGTATTCATGCATAAAAGTGACACATCTAAGCACAAAGAGGTATCTAGAAACTAATACGTGAGGTACCGAGGATAATCAAGGCACAAGACACACATTTGTTAGGCAGCTATATGAACTTTTTTCTAATACATTAAATGAAATATTTCTGGTCAAAGAAATACTTCGGAGCTCTGATTTCTTTCACCTGCTCAGTGGCAAAAAAATAAACTTTTAAACAGGCTGAGATAAGTCAAAACTCCAACTGGTGCCTTTTTTAACCCTGGCATGATCAGCAGGCCATACATAAAACAAAAATTTGAATCTCTTAACAAGGGTTTCATTTGAATATCATGCAATCCAACTTCAGTCAAGGCTAATATAGAGAAAAAAATTTTGTCGCGGAAAAAAAAAGTACGCTTCAAAAGCAAACATCTGTGATCGAAACTGGGTAATCCCATCTTAAGTCAAAAACCTTATGTCTAAGTTCCATTTGTCACAAGGCATGGTCAAAACGTTAGCAGTAATATGCTAAAACCAATTGCCACTAAGTTCTTGAAGACATATGACAATTTTTTTTATTATATACCGGTGTTACAAAATATATTATATCAAAATGGAAAAATGCCACTTTAGGCAAGTTTTCCAGAGTGGATAAAGATTTTAGGCAATCCTGTACATAGACATCATGACTGGGCCATGCTATGCAGGAGATAAGCTATGAAAAAAAATATTTTGAATTAACTTGTCTTTAAAAATTTTTTATAAATTATATTTCTAAAGAAGTCTCTTTGAAGACTTAAAAATACTACAGCAGTAAAAAAATTTCAATCTCTGATAAACTCATCTAAATATCATTTAAACACATTTGTAACACACATAACTACCTATCATAGTGAAGCTTGACTAAAAAATTGTTTAAATACTGTAAGGGGTCTAAAGGGTTGGACTAGAACTCGTCGTGCTTGGTTAGGGCCTCGCCAAAGTCTGTCGCTTGACTACCAACGAAGAGGTCATACTTCTCCACGATCTCCTCTTTTGTCAGCCGACCGTTCTGGACGAGGGAAATAGAAACAGATTCATTTTTTTATTAAGATTCAGGAGTTAGCACAACAGAAATTAAGGATTATGTAAATGTGAGTAGAAAAAAGGAGTGTTTGAGCGACATTTTTTGCACATTCCACATATGTCTCATATCTCAAAATATAGTCTTGATTATATTTCCTTGTCTCTTAATTTTGACACGTACAAAAAATGCATACTAGTGGTGGTTTGGTTTTTTTTTTTTTTTTTTTGTTTTTTGTTCTGGTTTACATGGATGAATCAACAGAATTGGGTAAAAAAATTAGACACACCATACCATAAACTTAAAAATCGCTTTATTGAGGATATACAATTAATATAAAATACAGTAAAAGAAAGGATGGAAGATTTAAATTGAAGGAAAAAAATGCTTATTCTAAATTTATAATAAATATTTCTAAAGGTGTTAGCCCAGAATGTTGCAACATGGGGACAAAATAAGATAGAGAATGAGTTTCCAGTTTCAAAACAGACACGTTGTCAATGAAAAAAAAACAAACCAATGAAGTGAATATTTATGTGAGAAAAAAAAACCAATGAAGTGAATATTTATGTGAGAAAAAAACCAATGAAGTGAATATTTATGTGAGAAAAAAAACAATGAAGTGAATATTTATGAGAGAGAAAAAACCAATGAAGTGAATATTTATGAGAGAGAAAAACAATGAAGTGAATATTTATGAGAAAAAACCAATGAAGTGAATATTTATGAGAGAAAAAAACAATGAAGTAAATATTTATGAGAGAGAAAAATCAATGAAGTGAATATTTATGTGAGAAAAAAACCAATGAGGTGAATATTTATGTGAGAAAAAACCAATGAAGTGAATATTTATGAGAGAAAAAAAAACAACCACTCAAAGGCCAAGAGGTATGAGATGACATGTCGCCACTGAGGAGGAAGATGTTTTTAAGAGGACGGATGAGAGGATAAAGATGGTGCGTTTTGTAAGATTACTGCCAGCTTGTGAGCGCCCAGTGTGACAGTTTCATTTAATGCCTCGGAGATCCATAGGGAGTTATCTCTCTATGAACTTCCTTACCTAATACTATTAGGACAAATGCCACTGGAAACACCTGCTTCCTTTTCTCGTGAGCCCTACATGCTGCTGGTGTCAAAGTAAATTCAAGGCAAAGAAAATAGTTTTCCGATCATCCTCTGTATATTTTAAAGTTTCAGATGAGGAAATTAGTAGACATTTTTTCTGATGATATAGGGATCATTTCAATTTCAAGGGTACAACAGAGACAGAAAAATCAATCTGGTGAATTATGATATCTTTTGGTCAACTAGAAGAAAACAACACCTTTAAACTTAAAAACTTTCTTTTTCCAGCTACATAAGTCTCTAAGAGATTGAGCTCAACTCTTGTCGCATGCACGGGTTTCAAGAGAAAAGAGCTTCCACAGGGGAGACCAGTCAAACAATCAGGAAAAGTGAGACCTGACACGGACAGGAAAAGCTGGAGAGATCAGACAAGACTAGACTTAGGCAAGGACTTAAGAAAGGGAAAAGGGCTGAATTTAATTTAATTTTTTTTGTTAACCCACTGCAACCTGAGTTAAAGAATCCATATCTCACAAAATTAAAAAGAGACGATAAACTAGCTTCTCAAGTGTCTTGTAATTACTTGCAGGCATATGGATGGAATTACTTTTCAACTTTTGGTGGTTTGGATTGTCTAAAAAGGTAATCATAAATTTCTCAATGTAACAACAATAGACTCTTTGAACACCAAAGAGAAGTAGGAAGGAATGAAAAACTAAAAGGGTTTTAAAAATTGGATTAGTGAATAAAGTGTGACAGACAAACACCTTGTAAAAATATGAAAGACTATAAATTACCAAAAAGCCCAATATGACACTAGCATGCAGCATCTATGGCAATTACAGAGACATTCCCAAAGTCCACGCATTAATTCTCATTGTAGAAGGACATGGGATTAGACACGACTGGAATGTAAAAAAAGAAGACAATGAAAGATACCTTGTCTGCATCAGCACTTATAACAAGATGCTTAGCCTCAGCCTGATAATGATCATAATTCACTGGAAGAATCCAATCAAGGACTTCCTCTCTATCCAAAACGCCATCCTTGTTTTTATCTCGGAAAGCGGCAAACTGCTCGCGTTCGTTTTTTATCCATTCGGGTTCCTCTTGGTTTTTCTCTTCCTCTTTACGTGGCCACAAGTCACCTATAAGAGGGACAAAGAACAGGGCAGGGTGATGGCTACCATGGATGCTAGGCAGACAGTCAGAGCTACAAACAACAAAAACATGAGAAAATGGTGAGAAAGAATATCTTCTTCTGTTGCTCATGGTTTCAAAATTGCACATAGCCCAGGCGTAAAGAAATTTCAAATATACACGAATTTGTTTTCATGTAGCTTTAACATAGGTGAATTAAGCTACAGAAATTTCTTTGTACAAAACAATCTGCTTGAAATCAGTAAAACAACAGCATTGCTCCTATATTGAAGCCATCAGGAATTTTCCTAAGTAAGTTTTATAAATTTGGACGCCAAATAAACACTACTTGATGAGCAATTTTGAACCCAGAGACAGAAGAAAATTTTGTGATAAATTTTGTTCTACAAAGGCCCTAGGGTGGGAGTAGTGAGTGCCAAAGCAACTGTCGTTCCAGTGTTTCTACCAACCCCGTCTTCGTCAGACGACCGCATGAGATGGGCAGCCTCAGCCGAGCTGTGATCATAGTCCTCTGGAATAATCCATTCACGAATTTCCTCTTTGTCCAAATGTCCGTCATGGTTCTTGTCTCTGAAGTTTGCAAACTGTTCTCGCTCTGTGCGCACCCAATCAGGCTCCTCTTCCTTCTCTCCCCCTTCTTCATCGTCATCATCGTCTTCATCACCCCAGATATCATCTACATTTATGGTTAATATAAGGCATGCACATGATAAAGAAATAATATAGAATGCTTAACATATTTTTGTAACTGTGAAAGATTAATTATTTAACATTGCTCAGACTAAGTCAAATAAGATAAAATTACCTTCTTCTTATCTTAATTGAAACGAGGAAAAACATTTTCATGACAATTAGCACTCTCAATGCTATCAATATCATTTCTACATTGATCTTCAGCATCTTGAAGGCGAGGTATTCTCAAATCTAACAGAAAATACTGTACAGAATAAACCTTGCTTTATTTTCAGATGCCAGAAAATTTGTCACTTTTCTTTCTTTATAGTTTGAAAACCAGGTATTTGCATTTTTCTTTCCAACAGTATTTGTAACTCTGAGATCTAGTGTCAGTCATAATGTAGAATCTTATGATATCAATCAATCAGGTGCCCTCCTCTTTAATAGAGGCGATTATGACCTTCCACGCACCCTTATCCTTCATTGCTTTCAGTGCATCTGTCACTCGTTCGACCTACTTTTAGCCACTCTGTAAGTCCATCTATTAACATTGGTTTCTTTTATGATATACTTTTCTTCAATTTCATGTTATCTTTTTATCTTAAGACCTACCCTTAATATTACAAATAGTCAATTTCTGGAATATTCATTGATAAAAGCCATTAACAGACCTGCCACTCTTCAGGGAAAGAAAATCTGAATGATTCTGTCAAAAAATCTGAATCTATCAAAAAAAATCTGGGTGACTCGCTTAATTTTTGCCCTCTATAGCATCCATTGCAAAACACATAATGCGGTCTTTGTTCATTTATCGATTTAGCTCTGAACTCTGATGAAAACTAATTTTCTTAGCTTGTAATTCTTTAATAGTGAAAAATTCTAAATAACCTTAAGATCTTTTTTCCATACCTCTTTCACTTTCAGTTTAAATCAAGTACTCTATGCCTTACAATACTTTTAAATGACTCAATAAATTGGATGGCATTGGCATTATGCAGCATTTGATGAATTCAAAAAGAGCAGAGCTGCCAACTTAGCTCGTGTGGGAAGTGTACATGACTTCAAAAGGCTTCTTTTTATACAAAAAGGAGTAAATGTATTCCTTGCTGAAAGGGTTAAAAAATGACACATTTGATGCTCTTTTCAGTTCTGATTTTATATGGTGTGTAGGCCTTTCTCACACTTGAATTGGGAAAATTAAAAATCTTATGAATTTTGCTGGTTCCACCTGTTGAAAACATAACCAGATGTTTCATGGGGAGCAAATTGACAATTTGCTGGAAAGTTGTAATATTTTATTTCATAAATAATCTAAAGAGCGTAATCCACTCTATTGTTCAATCACTTCATTGAGAAACAGGTCAATTTAAGTACAAAAATTATGCTGTGACGTTGAGAATAGTTAACCATGATGTAGCATGTAACCTAGATCTAAATTCTACATGAGATAAAATGATCAAAATCATAGATCTTGTGCAGATTGTAAAGTTTGCATTAGGATAAAACTTCTTAGGCCTGTTATTAAATCTAGATTTTACTTTTCACCAACCTACAATTACTGAGTCTCCTGTCATTTCATTTTGATTTACTTTAGTTCTTTTTAGGATTTCTCAATCGATCTTGATAACTGACAAAATATACATGAAAAAAGTGCTTTCATGTAGTAGAAATTACTCTTAGAAGATAAAATAAGAATAATCCTTCATTGGAATTAATGGTGAGGCCTGGATGTGAAGATAGAGAGACTGTAGTGCAGACGAATAAACGATAAAGTGAAAACTTGGCAATATCAATATTGAGGATAGTTACAACTAAAATATTAATATCAATTTTCAAATCGAATTTGATAATATATAACAAAAGACAATATCGATATATTAGAACTATATCGTCCGTATTAATTCTTTTGTGCAGACTGTCTGTCGAATTTGTAGGTCTAATTAAAAAAACTGAAAATGTTTTTAATTGTGGAGGTGAAAACTTAGTTCAGAAAAAAATCGGAATATTTCCAAAATATTCAGAAAATCGGAAACGGACCAAATTTCCATAAAAAATCGGAATGATTCCGATTTAATCGGTATGAATGGCAGGTCTGCATTTACACAACTGTTTCAAATATGTTATAAGGCTGTGTATTTTTCTCAAGGCTACTTGGAATATAGAAGACTTTTTTTCTTTTTTGAAAATAAAAATGCCATTTCAAAAGGGAAAATTTAAATGGTTTCAACAAACCAGTTAAAAAAAACCTGATTTATGAAAGAAAGCATACACCAGAGATGAAAAAATAAACTTACCAATGTATTCTTTCACACTGATCATGCCGTCACCATCTTTATCAATGTCTTCAAGAGTTTCCTGTTGAAGACAATCAAAATTTGTTTAGAAATATAAGGAAGGACGTTTAAAAAGATTGTGTTTTGGGGCTCAAGTTTATCTCTATGAAAATTACCAGAACTTATCACTTTAAAAGAAATGGTTTCTTATAATTGAAAGTTTCTTGGTTTTGTTTTTTTTTTATTAAAAAAAAATATATTTATATAAATATATAGATATATATATATATATATACAATTATCAATCTTTCAAACAAGTCATCAAATTTGATAAGATAGCCAGTCTTATTAGAGTGTCAGTGAGACTCAGTGCCTGTCAAATGTTAAAGAATTCTACCATATAATATTACCTTGTTCAATCTTATTCTCTGTTAAAAGTGATATTTTATCTCATCAAACATCAATTTTCTTTATGAAATCTTTATATTTTTGCCAAATGCTGAGATCAACAGCACTGATTTGACTCATGTTCATTGTTCTCCACTGGACAAAACTCACATCGACAACGACACCCCTCATGTGCTCTGCCTCCTCTGGGTGAAGGAAGTCCTGGAACTCTTCTTTGCTGAGCTTTCCATCCTGATTCTTGTCTGCCTGCTTCCAGCGACGGAAATCACGCTCAATCATATCCTTGTACTCAAATGTTGGAGAACCCTCTTTAGGCTCTGAAAATGGGAGTGAGAAAAGGAAAAAAGAAAAGGACTGGGATAATTTAAAGGTTGGGTAGCATTATTTCATCCTTAATCCATCATGCATTTAGTAACATGCTGTATAATCACTAATTGATCAATCCATTGCATATGGCTAAAAATAAAAAATTTAATAAAGGCAAACATACAAACATGGGCAATACCTTCCACTGAAGCAAATTGACGCCCTTTCTTACTGTAATTTTGTAACTTCGAGATTTGCCCCTTATTTTTCATAAGATGAAACATAACAAGGCTATGTCTGTATTAGTTACTATTACTGATGAAACAAAAAGACACAAAGCCAGCATCATGCTTGCATGTTTACAAAGCCTTCAATGTTCATCTTGTTGATATATAATATGTATTCGACCAAATTAAATTCGACCTTTTCTCCTAATCTAAGAAACAAGTTTCAGTTGTTTCCAACGCTGTTAAGAATTGTGAAAACATACACCCATTTGTAGAAGTGTAGAAAACTAAAGTAACATTAACTTGCGAGAATACCTCCAAAAAATTGACCAGAAAATGAACATGGTCCATGTCAATCAGAATTGGGGAACAAAAAAGTACTAAAGAATCAAGTTAATTTTTTATCAGTTCATTTCCATAGTCGATAAATCCAAAACTTAATTAAACTTGCGTTCAAACATTGCTGGAAATGATTTTTTGACTCGGCATATTTTACGGCTGTGAGCCCCATACTGTAGTTAACTATTCTTTGCTCACCATCGGTGTAGCCGAAGGTTCTCTTCTGGTAGTTCTGCCAGGTAAGAGTGTCGTCACTCTCTGGCTCATGGTCCTTCCACATGCGCTCCGTGTCAGTGATGATGTAGCGGCGTTGCACATACTGGATCCACTCCTTCAGTTCTTCCTCAGTAACCTCTCCGTCACCATTTTTGTCAATCTTGTCTACAATTTTACTGTTAGAGAGAAAGGTTTGGATTGCAAGGCTAGAATGAAACTGAAAGCAAGGCTTGAGCAATGAAGATGTCATTTGAAAAAAAAAGAAAAACAGAGAGGGAAACAGACAGGTAAAGAGAGACTAAGAGAGAGAGAGAGAGAAATAGATTAGATTCTCATACATATTACCACCGCGTTGTTCATGAAGAAGCGAAACTAGATTCAACCACTAAAATGAATGTTTGCTTACAAAAATTACATATGTTGGTTTCAGGCTGCTTCATGATTTTACCGCTTCTTATCGATTCCTCCTCCTCCAACTCGTGCTTAAATTTTTTACAAGAGATTAAAGAGAGTCCCACTCACCCCAGTCTTTCCTTGCTCTCCTCAGGCGACAGCTGATCGAAAGTTTGGGCCTCGTCATGACCTAAGAAAGCATCATGGTCATATTCACTGTTGTGCTGGCCGTGGAGCTCATGCTCTTGATCTGATAAAGACTGCAAGAAAAATTCAGAGGAAAATGAACAGGTGAATGTTAGTCAAATTTTGCATTAGTATAACAAGATAAAACTAATAAACTCATTGAAAATATGATTTGAAAGTGTAGTGAAATTAGAGATATTGGGAGCCCATTTAAGATTCTAATTCTCACTTGGATACATCGGTCATGTTTCTCTAAATATAGTTGTAGTGTCTTGGAAACGAGTTAAGACCCTATAGAGTATTTAAGATTTTGAAATGCATGTTGCAAAATCTTTAAAAAATCCCATACATGGTTTTCTCTTAATCTTAAATCCAAATTTAAATCTTTCCTTGATTAGGAAAAAGAAAAAAGAATCACAAAAAAATGTAGGGAATTGGTAATTTTTTTTTCAGTTCAACTAATTTAAGATTTTATCCTTCAGACTTGTGGAAGTAAGGAAAGATGTTCATATCATCAGTTCAAAATCAGGGATGCTACTAAAGAAATGCAAAAAAGCCTGAAAATCGACAGAGGCTTGCAACGCCGTGATAACATTTACAGCTACTCCCGCCTAGTGTCATTTCCAAGCACTCTAACCCCTTAGAAGAAATCCCAGACATTTAATTCATGTATCTAAGTCAGTCACACAGAGAATTATGATTTTTTTTTTTAAAAAGATAGAAGAAAAAGAAGTAAACAAGACTAAAATTATGCCCAATCTAAAGTGATTGGAATTATTTAGCTCTAGTCAATGAAACAAATTCAATGCAAAAAATCCAAAAAAGTGGCATTCCTGTAAAATTGCCATCCTTGTTAAATGCCTAACACTTTGGTTGAAATTTTCGCTCCTTCTTTCTCTCAATGTTGGCAGACATTCTTTATCTTTTGTAAACTAGTTGTCCTGACAATTTTACCCATAAGGCTCAAATGCTGCTTTGAAGATTTTTTTTTTTTTGAGGGATGGGGGTTCAATGTTCTATCATGAAATCTGCAGTTTTTGTTAGTGCTGAGGAAATGTTATAAATACTAGATTTACAGAAATTTGTGTTTTTAACACTTGATAAAAGATTTCAACTCTCAACGTGTAGAACTGAACGAATGGATACACAAACCCAACCAGAAATCCTACAAGTACATGGTAATGAAAACCCAAACTACAAACTAACTCTTCAAAAAAGTGTAAGTTCAAAACTGAAAGTGAAACTGAGTGTGGTTGAACAAATCATAGGCTTACTTAAAATCTATGAATCTTTTGACACTTTGAAAATTTTTTACTTTAAAATTAAAATGCAGTCGAATCAATTAGATTCAGCGCTTACTTTTTCATGAGCCCTCTGTTTTTTCTCATTGGTTGGGATAGCACTGCAGTACACAGTTACCAGTGTAACAAACACAAGAACGCTGATGATTTGCGTCATGGCTGAAAGGAAAAAGAAAAGAAAGAAAAAAAGTTCTAGAAACACAATGTTTATGCACATTAACAGACGAATCTTGTGAAATCATTTCAAATATAGTTGTGTGCTACTTTAAGTCTTAAAAATAAAATTGTAATAGATTTTTTAACAAATGAAGATAAGACTCAAGAGTCCCTCATATTTCTTGCTTCGTTATAAATCTATGGCTTTTAAATTACAGCTCATAAATTATACTCAAACACATAATTTGGATTACTGCTAGTGAGAACTTTGTGGTTTACGATGTAATCATGTTAAGCTAAGAGTAATATACAGAACCTTTGTTGTACTTGATGTTTTATATTTTTTTTTTTTGAGGTATAGGATTTGCAGATTTAATTATTCTTCTATCCAAATTGGTTGTATTGAATTATTCATTGTCTATCAACCTATCAAAAAAAAGAACAATCGGTCATTTATATTGTCTGAATTATAAGATAAAGATCCTTCACTTACCTTGGAAAGGGGGGGGGGGGGGGGTGTGGATTTGAGGGAGTAAAGGAACGAGGTTATCCTATGGGAATGGATTTGCCTAACAATAAGCAGATAATAAAACTAGGAATGTTGCTGTCCAGTGTCCTATCAGTTCCACACGCATTCATTGCTATAGTTTACAAGAGTTTAAAATTAGAGATCTAATTCTGAATCTAGCTTTAGAGCGTTAGAGGGATCGAGCTACCTGAATTCTGGCTCTCAATTAACTCTAGGCTTTGATAGAGCTAGATATAGATCCTAGATCTAGTTATCTGGAATTTACCTCTATTTCTGATTATTCATAATTAGCCTCAAGGTTGACCATTCTAGATATAAATTTGATTGTAGATTCACACCTCAAAAACAGATACTTAGAATAAAATAAGCAGAAATTAGAAGAGACCGAGATGTCTAGATCTAGATCTAGATATAATCTAATCTAGAAATCTACATCTAGAGTATATCACGGGGGAAAGTGAAAGTTAGATCCAGATCTAGTCTAGACCTTTAGAAATCAATGAAACCCTGTTGAATATACAAGAACCGGTACAGTCGTGATTAGAACGTGAACATTATCAAATCTAGCATCGAACAATATTAAATTTTGTATCAAAGCACCTACTTGTTTTTGTGAGAGTCATCCAAGTGTTAGCTGGTGAACTTGCAGGGTTAAAATGCAAAATAACGCTTGACGCAGCGTCCTTATTAACGTCTTGTTTCCACGTACGCAACTTTTATTCTCTTTTCTTGGTTGATGCTCTGTAGGATTATCTTGTTTCAAAGGAGAAAGAGCTCTTTAGTATTGCCAATGGGAGATGGATCTGAAAAGCACGTGACCTGATGCGACCAATGGAACCGGTGCCAACGTGGCCAGGGGGGTGCAAGCTCGTCGTCTGCCGAGAGGAAACTCACGGGAGTCTGCTTCGTGGCAAGGAGCATCTTTCTCTCTTTGAGATCTTTCTAGACCCAGACAAGTTCCACGTGGAACATTCCAGTTGCTGAGCTAGTCTTTCTCCTTTTCTACCTCTGGAACAAATCGGAAAGACTAGAACTAAGACCTTGACATGTGGATGCGAGCAAAAAAGTTGCATCAGAAAGTTTATGAACCTCTTTTAAGCGTGTTTTGCCACACGTTTTTGTTTTTATTTTTTATTTTTTTTTTTTTTTATTGTGTAAATTCTTATGCAACAACTTTAAATATTGCAACTCTTTCAAAAACAACATAAATCAAAGAAAAATACTATTAAGGGTCCTTTTATTATGTTAACCTTTTCCTCTATATTTTCGCAATAATGAATTAATGATCATAGTTCAATTTTATAATTTTGATCCTGATTTGATATTTTTTTACTACTATTTATTTTTCAGATCTAGCCAATCCAGTTACATTATTTACCGGCACCAAGTTCAATTCTTTCTAAACAGGAAAGCATTTTTAAACTTGTGAAGTTTTAATAAACGGCATAAACCGATCCGCAGGGTTATGCGTGAAAGACTATTTGTGGGGTCAACCAAAAGATAGGTATTTGTTTTATTTAACCATAGCTTCTTATTCCGAGAGTGTCTGGGTGTTAAGAACCATATATCTCTTAGATTTTTCTCGTGATATTCATTTTATCCGGCAATCGCCAAGTTTCTTTTCATTCTTGTTTTTTTTTTTTTTTTTTTAACATTTTCTAGTTCTGTAGTTCTTAACTTAATTGGGCTGTTTAAGTTATTGTTTTCTTTTTGTTTTGTTTTGTTTCTGTTTGTTTTGTTTTGTTTTGCTTTTTGGTTGCTTTTAGCTAATTAGGTTGTTTTTTTTTTATTTTTTGTTTTGTTTTGTTTTTGGTATGGTTCCAAAAGTGAAGCATTATAATAGCGATGTTCACTGCTTTCCTTTTTGAAAAGCTAAAAGTGCGGCACACCTGCAAAAAAAAATGTTTTTTCAATGGCGGTAAAATCAAAAAGTTGAAGTAAGACAAAAGAAAAGCATTACGATATAGTCATCTCGCTAGATGTAAATATAAAGGCCGATGTTGGTTTTGTGCCGAGTTATTCGCGCACGACTCTATAGAGATGATTCATTTTGCTTGGGATGTATCGGTTTGAGTCATCACTAGGTTGGACAGATAGGATCCTCCCAAATATATCCAAGTATCACCTTCACGAGCTATATCAACACAGATACATGTAGTTAATAGGTTTTGCTTATATCTCACCGGTAGGTTTTATCTCATATCAGTAACGTCTGTAAGTCTACACTGTACATTGTATAAAACTGTGGAGCTCGTCCTATCCTCCGCCGTTTGCTTTCACTGTAGGACACTAAAATAATGTAGACTGTTAGCCCTGCTTCCTACATACAGCCATTCTCTCTCTCTCTCTCTCTCTCTCTCTCTCTCTCTCTCTCTCTCTCTCTCTCTCTCTCTCTCTCTCTCTCTCTCTCTCTCTCTCTCTCTCTCTCTCTCTCTGTGACATGCGTGAACACCAGGAGAAACACAGGGTGAGTAAGAGAAGCTGTGAGTGGCGACCATTGAGAAAGTGCAAAGGTCAGGCGTGAACTCGGGCGAAGCAACAGTGTACAGAGGTCACTAGTCTTGTAGTCCAGATTGAAGAATACCGAATCATTGCAGTCAGAGATGTTCTAATAATAGCACTTTGCGTACCGTAGCGTGGGTTCGAGTGTTTTCACAGAGGTGAAACACTGCACAATAGAAAGTCAAGCCTCTACCATGATTTTAGAGCTGAATCTAGAACTATAACCGTCTCGTAATCTGGAACTCAAGGGCCGTGCTCATAACAAAAAGCTAATATTGTAAAACATCAGTTTATTGTTAGATCAATCAATTTATCAGATCATTATCTAATAAAGGATAGCTTTGACTCCCTTACAGCGGCGTACCTCCTGGCAAGTTTTCCTTGCAGTGAGAATTCAGAAGCAGCCCATTTCCAGTACCAGCAAGCTTTAAAACAACTTTAAACTTTAATTTGTATGCGTAGGTCGGCATTAGATATTACAGTAGTAACTAATTAATTCCAGTATATTGATCTTATGTCTAGTACCTGGGTGAAGACGACGTTTTTGGAAAAGGGGGGGGGGGGGGAGCAGGGAGGAGGGAGGAGGTTTCGGCCGCCCAGCTTTATTATTACATCGTACCGTCACTTGTGCTCTAAACAAATCAGATAAATACCTCTCTAAACATGCCACACATTTTCTTGAAACAGCTTGGGATACGTGTAAAATCTGCAGAGCATCGCATATTATGCGCAGCATCTTCAAAAAATAAAGATAAAAGTTAGAGATGACAAGTGTAGGCTTGGTTCAGGCTCACCTAAATATCGAAAACACTCACTTAAACTTGCTTTACTCCAGTTTAGTGCTAGACAAATCTTGCAATGTTATCCCTGCCCGCCCACTCTCAGTTAGATTAACCCTTAAATTCAATCAGATATCTTTAAGCTAAGAATCACTTTTGAAAAGAAGTTGAAATAAAAGTCTTTAGTGTACCTTTTGAAGAGAAGGCAGTGTTAAAATTTGCTTTTTTTTCATACTTTTAGCATGGAAATATGGATGTGTGTGGGAGTGTGTGTGTGTGTGTGGGAAAAAAAAAGGGGGGGGGGGGTTTGGTTTTGTTTTGTTTTGTTTTTTTGTTTTTGTTTCTTTTCTTTTTATTTATTTATTTTTTTTTTTTTTTGAGCCTACAGACAGTCCTTTAAACTCCTTGGTTACTGTAATGGCTTTTTCCAAGAATGTTTGACTAGCAAGCCTGACTTGTGTTACCACACGAATTATGTGTAATCAGAGAGGATAGACATATCTGTCATCCTCTGTGGTGTAATGAGAGGGTTAGTTTCCACACACTCCTAGGGTTAGCCGCAAGCCATCACACATCCCCCCACACACACTCTCCCACTAGGGTTAGCCGCAAGCCATCACACATCCACACACACACACACACACTCTCTCACTAGGGTTAGCTTGGCTATGTGGCTGTCACTAGCTACTGACCAGATTCTCTCCCTCTCCCTCTCTCTCTCTCTCTCTCTCTCTCTCTCTCTATCTATCTATCTATCTATCTATCTCTCTCTCTATCTCTCTATCTCTCTCTTTCTCTCTCTCTCTCCTCTCCCTCCCTCTCTCTCCCTCTCTTTTTCTTTCTCCATTTTTTCTCACACTTTTTTTCTCTCTTTTTTTTTTCCTCTGTATTACTCTTCTCCTCTTTTTCACTCTCTCTTCCTCTTTCTCCAAGTCCTACTTACTTTCTTCTTCTCGCCTTGAAGTCGCTACGCATCTATTATACCGGACTTTATCCAAGTAACCATGTATTTTTTTTTCTCTAAAGTTACGGGACCTTTGCTTTTATACGTCTTAAACTTAATGTATAGATCTAGTGTTGTACCGGTCTCCAAGCTCCGAATCAAAGTTAGATGTCATGAGCTCTATTGTTTTATGTCTCATAAGTTTGTCGAAGGGGTCAAGGCTAGATGCCACTGGCTTTATTAATTAACATCTCCTAAGTTTATCGAATGATCTTCACAAGTAGTTGATTCAATGGGATTCTTTGATTCTATATAAGCTTATACATTGCTCTATGTTTAGTAGTTTGTCGCCGCTGAAGAGAACTGAAAGGACAGAGACCTGGCACTAAATAATCTACGCCAGATGAGTAGGAGCAAGAGAGTGGCGTAAGAATGTGACAGATAAAATAGCGATAGAGGATCTTTTGCTAAAAAAAAAAAAGTTAACCAAAGCTCTCAGCTGTACACTGTATTCAAGTCTTATCTTCAAACATGTAAAGGTATTTTTTTTTCCTGTAATTTTTTACTTTTATTTTACGCGTTTCGTACAACTCAAGCAGCAGATGAAATTTGAAATTCTCCTCCTCTTCTCTAAGCTTATGTTGCTCTGTTCTCTAATTGAATCAATATAATTGGGTATAGCCTGTGCTTGCATGGTTCTAACGGACAAAATCACCGATCAGTGCAACACACTCGTGTAGAGGTCGATATATTGGCTCCAGCCCAATGTACACACTAAGGCCATGGCTGATTTCTCAAGCACCTCGTAACAAACATGACATGTAAACTGGCAGTAAAGACACTGCTGGCTGAGACGGACTTAGGCGACTACAACCAATCATAATTATACTGTCAAAGGCCGAGAGGATTACTTTTGGTTCACTGACCTACAACTAGGCCAGAAGACTGGAGGAGACTACAACATAACTTCATGTCTTGATCAGGTCATACATTGTGTTCCTGATTATTTACTATTTTGCCCACCAAACTGATAGGAACAGTATAGAGCTGGAACTAAATATCGGGAACAGTTACTGTTGGTTGTCACGCAACTGACGAGGACCAATAATGGAGATAATCAACTCGTCGACGAAGGTTTCACAAACACTTCTGGGTAGACAATGATAAAGATCAGGTAGGAACAGCAATGGTGTAGACATGTTTCTAGGTTTCCATAAAATATCTTGGACAACTATCGAATATGGTCATCAGATCTCGTCAGGGCTAAGGCAAACATCGGCAGTGATCGCTCTTTACTTACTTCTGTCCCTCGGTTCTCGCAGGGCTGGAGCTCTTATCCTCCTACAAGCTTGACACTGATAGTATCATGATGGTTAAAGACTCGCTATAAACAAAGTCGTTGTGGAATTACATTATCAACTCTGAATAATGTATGTTTGTCTTGACCAGTGCCTACAATATTGTCTCTTTATCACCTCTCCAGTGGATGTTACCAAAATTCCGTATCGCTGTCTTATTGCGTATTGATTATGAAAATCTAAAAATTAGCCCACTAGATGTATACTATTTCTAAACATTCTGAGGTAATTGAGCAGGCCATTCAAGTGAAAGACCAGTTCAATTTGATCCAGTATGCTTGTGGCAATTCATTTATTTCAAATAACCCCTTTGTAAACTTTCGGTTGTCTATATCTTTCTATCTCTCTTTCAATTTCTATGATACTCTTTCTTCCTCTGTCTGCATCTTTCTCTTTTACTCCGTCTGTCAATTTCCAATCTATCTATCAGTTCTATTTTTCTATCCATTTCTTTCGCGCTCCCTTTTGTTCCCCACTTTTGCTTTCTCTTATCTTTTCCCCCCCTCTCTCTCTCTCTCTCTCTCTCTCTCTCTCTCTCTCTCTCTCTCTCTCTCTCTCTCTCTCTCTTCCTTCTCTTGCTCTCTCTCTGTCTCTCTCCGATTTCCTTTGTGTGTTTGTGGCTGCCCGCTTTCTAGTAATGAGCAGCTAAATCTGGTTCGCATACTCCGAACTTAAATTTCAATATTTTGTCATATACACACACCATCCTCAATGAGGGGCCAAGTTGATTCTAAAAATAAAATTAAAACCTTTTGACTTTTAGAGCTTTATCTAAGTTGTAACCCTCTTTGTTTTGTTTTTCCACAGGAAACACAAGACTTTTGCCGATAGCAATTTACTGTGTGAATTATTATGGCCAAGTTTCGTCTCCATCAGCGACGTGCATAGAATTCCCTTCATGGATTAACATTCTCACCCAAGATAAGAGCATCAATTTGTAACACATTAGCTGTTTTTTTTTTTTCCACCATAATCCTTCGTTGTGGGTTGGAATAGTAGGGTTATCAAAGAACTTGATGCCGTTTCGCAACCGACGCCAGTTATTTATAGGTGAAAGTCCTGTCTGATTGCATTGAACATCCCAGGTGCCCTTTACGAAAGCCATCAAATATCAAAAAGGCTTCCTGCTTGAAATGTTAATCTGCATTCTGAGATTGAACCTTGCATCTTGGTTAAAATGTTGAGATCGTCACAAAACTGTTTGGCCTAAAGGCTGTGGAAGTGCCTCTAAAACACATTGAATTAATTAAACGAACAATATCTTGATACGGGTACTCAGTGGAAACTATAAAAGCTAGTACAACAGAGACGTATCGAATTGTGAAAGATTTTGATGGATAAAAGCCTGTCTTTCTTGAAGGAAAGGTGTACCGGTACCAGAACAAAAAACCCATAATGTTTATCGTCTTTACGCTTTTGTTAGGAACTTTTTATTGGACTAATATGGCTTCAGCAGAACAAGCCTTGTCCAATAATACGGACAGGATTGATCAGCAAAAGTTTGTGGACTCCGTGAACAAATCCTTCTTCACCTGGATATTCCAAACTCTCGTGCCAAAGGTTGTCCTTGGCCTCTACGTGCTGCTGCTGATTTGTGGTATGGGAACGAACGCCTTGCTGGTGGGGGTGGCCCTAAATTCCAAGCTGTACAAACATCCGGTGCACGTCTTTCTGCTGCAGCTCAGCATGCTGGACATTCTGGCGTGCTTCTCTGTTGTCCTGCCGACCTTGGTGACCGTTGCGCAAGGTCAAACTTCCGGTTCTCGGTCCCTCTGGGAAGATGGCGACAATGGCGGTGGAAACGGCTTGTGTAAATTGCATGCGTTCCTGTTTATTTGGTTTTTTCTTTTGACCTTTATCCTGTATGATATCATGATAATAGAGAGAGCGTCGCATGCTGTCGCGGCTGGCACGAAAATCCACCTACAAACTTTTGGAAATCCTTGTTTTGTTCGTCTGGTCTCTATCGCCTTCTGGACCTTGACCTTGCTAGTCGCCTTGGTATTGATGCTCAGTGATCACGTGAAGTACAGAGAGGATCAGTATCAATGTGGTTTGGATTTTCCCGAACATTCAGGCGCAATGCATGCCTTGTTCTCTCTGACAATATATAGCTCGCCTGTGGTTGTCTTAGTATCGATGTGTGTAGTATTCTGCACCAGGAGAAGGAGACTTCAATCGGAACAACCAATATCCGGAACTGATGCATCGGCTTCAAAAGTAGATGAAAGCGACGGCCCATGTAGTTCAGATATCCGTAACAAAAAAGACTCGGGTTTGACAAAAATAATAGCGTGTGATAATGCTAAAGAAATGTTTAATCTCAAATCAAAGAGGAAAATTGCGGATTTGAAAAACTCTTTTCATCGATACATGTTTTCCCAGCATACAGAGAGAATAGGAGCTAACACAACTAGTGTTTTCAACGTGGAGAGAGTCCGTCCGGACGTTTTATTAGAGCCCATAATGAAACCTTTACACCGGTCAAACGTCCGCGTGGGTGTCGCCAAAGACATTGGAAACCATGGAGAAAGACAGTTTGCGCGTAAAGAATCAACTGAAGTTTTTGCGTCAGATCATCTTGACGGGCGCGAGCCAAGTCCCACGAAAACTACTTCAGAACGGAGAAATGTCAAAACAAGAATGTTAGCCATGCCGGAATTTAGATCAAAACAACTTTGGGTCAAGGCTAGAGGCGTGTTGGCTGTGAGAAACACACCCCTCAACGTGTTCCGTGACGTCCCTCACGACGTGCACCACCACCAGAGTATGACGTATCTCATCAGTTGGGCCGTGACGTATCTTCTTTGGGTGGTCTACGTCATCGCAGCTTTTGTGGAGGTTTATAACGGCGGTCAGACGTGTCATGCGTGCTATCGTGCCGGAGTGCTGCTTGGTCTTTCGTCCTACAGCGTGAGACCTCTGGTCCTAGTAGGACACAATCGATGGTACAGAGAACAATGCAGACAGGAACTTAAAAAAGCAAAGATTTGTTTGAAAAAACGCTGCAACTGCTGCTGTGGGGCTCAGTAAATCTCAGCCAATGAAACATCGATACAACATTTCTTTGATTTGTTGAATGGTCCTCTTTTATACATGTACTGAACGGTGCAAATCCCCTCAGATTTCATGAAAACGACCTTCAGATATCATAGAAGTGAAGTTCACAAAGACTTCAAAGTTAACCCCCGAACTTCCGATATCATAGAAGTGAAGTTCACAAAGACTTCAAAGTTAACCCCCGAACTTCAGATGTCATAGAAGTGAAGTTCACAAAGACTTCAAAGTTAACCCCCGAACTTCAGATATCATAGAAGTGAAGTTCACAAAGACTTCAAAGTTAACCCCCGAACTTCAGATGTCATAGAAGTGAAGTTCACAAAGACTTCAAAGTTCGCCCGAACTTCAGATGTCATAGAAGTGAAATTCACAAAGACTTCAACGTTAACCCCCGAACTTCAGATGTCATAGAAGTGAAGTTCACAAAGACTTCAAAGTTAACCCCCGAACTTCAGATATCATAGAAGTGAAGTTCACAAAGACTTCAAAGTTAACCCCCGAACTTCAGATGTCATAGAAGTGAAGTTCACAAAGACTTCAAAGTTCGCCCGAACTTCAGATGTCATAGAAGTGAAATTCACAAAGACTTCAACGTTAACCCCCGAACTTCAGATGTCATAGAAGTGAAATTCACAAAGACTTCAAAGTTAACCCCCGAACTTCAGATGTCATAGAAGTGAAGTTCACAAAGACTTCAAAGTTCGCCCGAACTTCAGATGTCATAGAAGTGAAATTCACAAAGACTTCAACGTTAACCCCCGAACTTCAGATGTCATAGAAGTGAAATTCACAAAGACTTCAACGTTAACCCCCGAACTTCAGATGTCATAGAAGTGAAATTCACAAAGACTTCAACGTTAACCCCCGAACTTCAGATGTCATAGAAGTGAAATTCACAAAGACTTCAACGTTAACCCCCGAACTTCAGATGTCATAGAAGTGAAATTCACAAAGACTTCAACGTTAACCCCCGAACTGAGGCGTGGTAAAAGTCTGAATATTCAGAGCTATAAAGTACACCTTAAGGCGACAATCGCGTTGAATAGTTTGTGTTTCCTTGCAATGTTCTTATCAAATATATTCATGGTGACGGAGAGGAGAATAATCATGGACTCGCATCAAGTCCTTGTGCCAACTCTGGTTTTTATCCCAAGTTTTCATTTTTAATGTTTGAAAGGTGGAAAAATATGTCTTGAAGTTTTGGTGCTGTATTGTTTGAATAAATATGAGACAATCAGTTTTTATGATTGTTTTATTTATTAACCTGACCAATTCAACTCCAAGAAGTCAAGTGCGTTGATTTCTTAAGCGGTTTGATATAGCTCCCCCATAACAAAGTGATTCCATACTTTTTTAACATCCAATTCATCTCTTTAGTCAAAGTAAGAGAACCTGAACTTATGAACATAACTCGTCATGGCCACTGAAAGACCTTGTAAATGTTAAACAATGGCTTTATAGAAAGCCTTAAAGTCCGATATTGATTATTTATTTTCACAATATGTGTGATGTAACTATATACATCTAGAAGTAAAAATGAATTAGTTAAAACCAAAGTACCCGGTAACTGAATCGCATGCCTAATTAATGGACTGCTTGATTGCTCGTGCGCTATAAGTTGTAAGTTAACCAAGAGAATAAAAGAGGAGTCTTTAAATACATCAAATATCGAGGGTGAGGCTCGAACTAGCCCAGGAGAGTCCTACAAATCTCAAGGCAGGATTTCTATCTCACAGGACATTTTAGTTGCGATGAAAGTAGTCATTCAGACACCTTAATGACGTAAAAAAATGGTATTTTTAATGATCTACTAACAACAACGTCTCTTAGAAGAGTATTTCTCCAATTTTACTAAGGCGACAGATGGCGAAAAACTGGTTGTGTTGAAATATCTGAGAACACGCCATGGTAATATGGACTCAGGTCCATCCCAGTTTATATTGTCGATATACCATTTTGAATTTGCTTTTGTAATTTTACATTTTTCAGTTCAATTTGAACAAGGCCTCTAGTCGAAATCGTGTTCATAAATGAAAAATTCGAAAATTCAACCCGCTGATACTGATAAAGATCAGGCAAAATGTTTGTTAGGCGTTGACCTACCACTGTGTTTACAAATTGAGCCAGTCTCTGGGCTGGGAGGAAGAGATAACAGGTTAACACTTTAGGAGTGTGTTTTAGGTCTGCTCGTAGGTTTTATTTTTTACATCGAATGACAATGACCGGAAGGAAGAGATCGTGTGAAGATGATCAGATTTTTAGAATAAAAACAAAAAAAAACAAAAACAAAAAAAACCCTAAGGCGTTAATGCATAATAAAATAATCTAGTTAAAATCGCAAAACAGTGGCACTTCTAGAGACCATTGTAAAGTATTTACAAATTTTATCTAAAGGAATGAATAGGTTAATATCCCGGATATCAAACTAGCAGAGCACTTATACCAGAGCGTGTACAATTATGCTTATAGCACCGTTCAATACACGAACAACAATATCTAGACAAAAAATTTAGAGGAAATGAAATTGAACATACGTGATTTGTGTTCCTTGATTTGACTTCTTCGTATAATATTCTCTCTTTCTCTCTCTCTCTCTCTCTCTCTCTCTCTCTCTCTCTCTCTCTCTCTCTCTCTCTCTCTCTCTCTCTCTCTCTCTCTCTCTCTCTCTCTCTCTCTCTCTCTCTCTCTCTCTTTCCCTCTCTCTCTCTCCCTCTCTCTCTCTCCCTCCCTCTCTCTCTCCCTCTCTCTCTCCCTCTCTCTCTCCCTCTCTCTCTCCCTCTCTCTCTATCTCTTTTTCTCCCTCTCTCTCTCTCCCTCCCTCTCTCTCTCTCCCTCTCTCTCTCTCCCTCTCCTCTCTCTCTCTCTGTTTCCCTCTCTCTCTCTCCCTCTCTCTCTCTCCCTACCTCTCTCTCTCCCTCTTTGTCTCCCTCTCTGTCTCCCTCTCTCTCTCCGTCTCTCTCTCTCCCTCTCTCTCTCTCTCTCTCTCTCTCTCTCTCTCTCTCTCTCTCTCTCTCTCTCTCTCTCTCTCTCCTGGGATAAGGTATCGTCCGAGCAGATTCAGAAAACTGCCTGTCTTGTTTACGTACAATACATGTAGCATGAAGTTTACTATTTCCGTAGGTCTTTGCGGAAACAATATTATTTATATCAATAAGAATATAAGTGAGTGAATATTTAGACTTAAAGAAATCTTGTTTAAATTTAGTACTAGAATTCCTCAACCCTGAAGAATCGGAGAAAATTTATTTTCTATGCATGTAACTTGAGGGGTTTGTAGAGGTACCGGGTATGTTTGAACAGGAAGTCTTGGTTTGATTTATGTTTTCTTAATTTGTATGAGATTTTCAGAACTCTGGGCCGAAAAAGCTGTAATATCTGAGATTCTCCCCTACATAAAGTGACAACACGTCTGCTTAAAGAACTAACGTCTTACTGAGGGAGACCTGAAAAAAAGTACCCTCCAACCGCTTGAGCTCATTCTTTGTCGTTTTGACTGCGCACTCCTCGACCAAACCGAACCGCCGTGCCGTCTGCACCAATCTCCTGGCGTCCGAGTCCCTGGTGAGGCTGATCCGGCCCTGACCTGGTCTCTGATGGGCAAGTGACGTCTGTACCAATCTCCTGGCATCCGAGTCCCTGGTGAGGCTGATCCCACCCTGACCTGGTCTCTGATGGGCAAGTGACGTCTGCACCAATCTCCTGGTGTCCGAGTCCCTGGTGAGGCTGATCCCACCCTGACCTGGCCTATGTTATGCGAGTGACGTCTGCACCAATCTCCTGGCGTCCGAGTCCCTGGTGAGGCTGATCCCACCCTGACCTGGTCTCTGATAGGCGAGTGACGTCTGCACCAATCTCCTGGCGTCCGAGTCCCTGGTGAGGCTGATCCCACCCTGACCTGGTCTCTGATAGGCAAGTGACGTCTGCACCAATCTCCTGGTGTCCGAGTCCCTGGTGAGGCTGATCCCACCCTGACCTGGTCTCTGATAGGCGAGTGACGTCTGCACCAAACTCCTGGTGTCCGAGTCCCTGGTGAGGCTGATCCCGCCCTGACCTTGTTTCTGATAAGCGAGTGACGTCTGAACCAAACTCCTGGCGTCCGAGTCCCTGGTGAGGCTGATCCCGCCCTGACCTGGTGTCTGATAGGCGAGTGACGTCTGCACCAATCTCCTGGTGTCCGAGTCCCTGGTGAGGCTGATGCCGCCCTGACCTGGTTTCTGATAGGCGAGTGACGTCTGCACCAAACTCCTGGTGTCCGAGTACCTGGTGAGGCTGATCCGCCCTGACCTGGTTTCTGATAGGCGAGTGACGTCTGCACCAAACTCCTGGTGTCCGAGTCCCTGGTGAGGCTGATGCCGCCCTGACCTGGTTTCTGATAGGCAGCAACAGCCGAATCTCCCGAAGACCATCATCTGCCACTAAGAGTACCACGTAGTCCCAGGACGATGTGGACATAAGTCTTTGCCATCAGCAAAAAGACGGTCAGGAGATGTAAGTCGAGGCGCTGCTGCTTTCCGTGGTGAAATTTGAAATTGGAGTTGACGATAGCATGGAGATATTTCATGGTGTGGGAGGGTTGTCAGGGGTTGTCTAAAAATCTAAGCAGTATTACTATTCACTTCAGATGATTATGTTTTGTCATCCCATTCATTTGAACTTTGAATTTTGTCCAGGCTTTCTAATTTGCCCGAAAATTCCACCTGGTCTTGCATGTGCGAGAAAGGCTTTATTGTAAAAATGAATTAGTTAAAACCAAAGTACCCGGTAACTGAATCGCATGCCTAATTAATGGACTGCTTGATTGCTCGTGCGCTATAAGTTGTAAGTTAACCAAGAGAATAAAGGAGGGGTCTTTAAATACATCAAATATCGAGGGTGAGGCTCGAACTAGCCCAGGAGAGTTCTACAAACCTCAAGGCAGGATTTCTATCTCACAGGACATTTTAGTTGCGATGAAAGTAGTCATTCAGACACCTTAACGAAGTAAAAAAAAAAGGTGTTTTTAATGATCTACTAACAACAACGTCTCTGAAAAGAGTATTTCTCCAATTTTACTAAGGCGACAGATGGCGCAAAACTGGTCGTGTTGAAATATCTGAGAATACGCCATGGTAGTATGGACTCAGGTCCATCCCAGTTTATATTGTCGATATACCATTTTGAATTTGCTTTTGTAATTTTACATTTTTCAGTTAAATTTGAACAATGCCTCTTGTCGAAATCGTGTTCATAAATGAAAAATTCGAAAATTCAACCCGCTGATACTGATAAAGATCAGGCAAAATGTTTGTTAGGCGTTGACCTACCACTGTGTTTACAAATTGAGCCTGTCTCTGGGCTGGGAGGAAGAGATAACAGGTTAACACTTGAGGAGTGTGTTTTAGGTCTGCTCGTAGGTTTTATTTTTTACATCGAATGACAATGACCGGAAGGAAGAGATCGTGTGAAGATGATCATGATTTTTAGAATAAAAAAAAAAAAAAAAAAACACCCTAAGGCGTTAATGCATAATAAAATAATCTAGTTAAAATCGCAAAACAGTGGCACTTCTAGAGACCATTGTAAAGTATTTACAAATTTTATCTAAAGGAATGAATAGGTTAATATCCCGGATATCAAACTAGCAGAGCACTTATACCAGAGCGTGTACAATTATGCTTATAGCACCGTTCAATACACGAACAACAATATCTAGACAAAAAAATTAGTGGAAATGAAGTTGAACACACATGACTTGTGTTCCTTGATTTGCCTTCTTCGTATATTCTCTCTGTCTCTCTCTCTCTTTCTCTCTCTCTCTCTCTCTCTCTCTCTCTCTCTCTCTCTCTCTCTCTCTCTCTCTCTCTCTCTTTCTCTCTCTCCCTCCCGATCCCTCTTTCTCTCTCTCCCCTAGCCCTCTCTCTCTCCCTCCCTCTCTCTCCCTCTCTCTCACTCTCCATCTCTCTCCCTTTCTCTCTCTCTCCTCCCTCTCTCTCTCCCTCTCTCTTTCTCCCCCCTCTCTCTCCCTCTCTCCCTCCCCCTTTCTCTCCCTCTCTGTCTCTCTGTCTCCCTCTCTGTCTCTCCCTCCCTCTCTCTCTCTCCCTCCCTCTCTCTCTCTCCCTCCCTCTCTCTCTCTCTCCCTCTCTCTCTCTCTCTCCCTCTCTCTCTCTCTCTACCTCTCTCTCTCTGTCTCTTTCTCTCTCTCTCTCTCTCTCTCTCTCTCTCTCTCTCTCTCTCTCTCTCTCTCCTGGGATAAGGTATCGTCCGAGCAGATTCAGAAAACTGCCTGTCTTGTTTACGTACAATACATGTAGCATGAAGTTTACTATTTCCGTAGGTCTTTGCGGAAACAATATTATTTATATCAATAAGAATAAAACTGAGTGAATATCTAGACTTAAAGAAATCTTGTTTAGATTTAGTACTAGAATTCCTCAACCCTGAAGAATCGGACACAATTTATTTTCTGTGCTTGTAATTTGAGAGGTTTGTATAGGTACCGGGTATGTTTGAAAAGGAAGTCTTGGTTTGATTTATGTTTTCTTAATTTGCATGAGATTTCCAGAACTCTGGGTTGAAATAGCTGTAATATCTGAGATTCTCCCCTACATAAAGTGACAACACGTCTGCTTAAAGAACTAACGTCTTACTGAGGGAGACCTGAAAAAAAGTACCCTCCAACCGCTTGAGCTCATTCTTTGTCGTTTTGACTGCGCACTCCTCGACCAAACCGAACCGCCGTGCCGTCTGCACCAATCTCCTGGCGTCCGAGTCCCTGGTGAGGCTGATCCGGCCCTGACCTGGTCTCTGATGGGCAAGTGACGTCTGCACCAATCTCCTGGCGTCCGAGTCCCTGGTGAGGCTGATCCCACCCTGACCTGGTCTCTGATAGGCGAGTGACGTCTGCACCAATCTCCTGGCGTCCGAGTCCCTGGTGAGGCTGATCCCTCCCTGACCTTGTATATGATGGGGAAGTGACGTCTGCACCAATCTCCTGGTGTCCGAGTCCCTGGTGAGGCTGATCCCACCCTGACCTGGTCTCTGATAGACGAGTGACGTCTGAACCAATCTCCTGGTGTCGAGTCCCTGGTGAGGCTGATCCCGGCCTGACCTGGTTTATGATAGGCGAGTGACGTCTGTACCAATCTCCTGGCATCCGAGTCCCTGGTGAGGCTGATCCCACCCTGACCTGGTCTCTGATAGGCGAGTGACGTCTGCACCAATCTCCTGGCGTCCGAGTCCCTGGTGAGGCTGATCCCACCCTGACCTGGTCTCTGATAGGCGAGTGACGTCTGCACCAATCTCCTGGCGTCCGAGTCCCTGGTGAGGCTGATCCCACCCTGACCTGGTCTCTGATAGGCGAGTGACGTCTGCACCAATCTCCTGGCGTCCGAGTCCCTGGTGAGGCTGATCCCACCCTGACCTGGTCTCTGATAGGCAAGTGACGTCTGAACCAATCCTCTGGCGTCTGAGTCCCTAATGAGGCTGATCCGGCCCTGACATGGTCTCTGATAGGCAAGTGACGTCTGAACCAATCTCCTGGTGTCCGAGACCCTGGTGAGGCTGATGCCGCCCTGACCTGGTTTCTGATAGGCGAGTGACGTCTGCACCAAACTCCTGGTGTCCGAGTCCCTGGTGAGGCTGATGCCGCCCTGACCTGGTTTCTGATAGGCGAGTGACGTCTGCACCAAACTCCTGGTGTCCGAGTCCCTGGTGAGGCTGATACCGCCCTGACCTGGTTTCTGATAGGCGAGTGACGTCTCCAGCAGCAACAGCCGAATCTCCCGAAGACCATCATCTGCCACTAAGAGTACCACGTAGTCCCAGGACGATGTGGACATAAGTCTTTGCCATCAGCAAAAAGACGGTTAGGAGATGTAAGTCGAGGCGCTGCTGCTTTCCGTGGTGAAATTTGAAATTGGAGTTGACGATAGCATGGAGATATTTCATGGTGTGGGAGGGTTGTCAGGGGTTGTCTAAAAATCTAAGCAGTATTACTATTCACTTCAGATGATTATGTTTTGTCATCCCATTCATTTGAACTTTGAATTTTGTCCAGGCTTTCTAATTTGCCCGAAAATTCCACCTGGTCTTGCATGTGCGAGAAAGGCTTTATCGGCCCTCCCCACCCCCCCCCCCGCCCCCCCCCCCCCCCCCCAGAGAGCATGCATTCTCTTTGGAGATGAAGAGAAGAACGTTGAGAAGGCGGACAAGTTTGAAAAAAAAAAAAGAAAAGAAACAGATTTGCTTGAGGGATACTTGTTATCGATTATTTAAAGATCGAAATTCGTTTGATGAGCAAAACAATAAAGTATTGTGTATTCGGATGTATTCGGCACCTCGAGCAGTGCCACCCATAATTGTTGCACGGTCATAAGCTTGCGCAATCAATTTGTTTTGTAATGCACAAGGAGCCAGCTCATCTACTACAACCTTTGCTAGGCCAGTCCCAGCCCTATCATGAACTCTATGAACTTAAAGGATCTTTCTACAGAAGCGAGCGCAATCTTCCACGTATCTTAACATTATCACAAATTGTGATCCCTAAGAAATTGAGTTGTTTCATCAGCCTAATGACAACAAAGTTAGCATTTCTTGGTTGTGATTTTATATTGTCAATTTAAACCTCATAGATGCAGTCAAGGAGCTCATTTTGAATCATCACTGATGTATACTAATCTTTGTGGCGTTTGAAGTATCTATGTGCTGATGAAGTTGACTATCAAGTTTTGATATGATAGTTTTATGAGGTCAAGAAGAATCCCTCTATTATAGGATTGTTCCCTATCACCATGGCTGCGAAAAGTAAGCTCTTGAACTTCACATAATTCGATGGCTTGAATTATTTTGCTCAATATGTTTCTATTCTTGCTAAGAGTTTCATTGTGTTTTTTGTGTTGTTTTTTTTTTTTTTTTTTGTATTTTTGTATTTTTCATAGACAAGCGGTATCCTGAGCTGATTTGGGCGGCGATATTGACTGTACCAAATGCACTCAAGCGGGCGGTGCTGTTAAGATGTGCAGAAGACTTTCTCTGTTTATCGGCTCTACTACAAAGTGCTTCAAATTTGTAAATCCATCTTTACACCACTTCTGATTTTGTGACAAATCTTCGAAGGTCAGACAGTTAAAACAATAAAAATCCTCAGTTGACCGAGCTCCCAGTTAACCATATAAATCTCTTAAACCAATCTGGATTGAAACATCTTTTCTGCTTTCCATCTAACACAGAGTGCGAAAAGTCCAATTGCTGATGAGGTCCTAACTTTTATATCGCGAGCTTATAGTCATGAGCCAGAGAACTGAAGCGATTGTTAAGTAAATAGCCAACTCTATTCACTATGTCAGCATGTTTAAAAACAAAGAATTATATTTTCATAAAATTTTAAATATAGCTTTGTTCCACAGATGCCTTAAATATCAAGTGAATTGTAAACATGTACAACATCTAGACCACCCTATCAGTCTGGCAAAATAAAAAGTCAATGAGGCGATCATCACAATGGAAATTTATCTAGGTCACTGGACCAGGCCGATAGGCACGGAGATCAAATTGTAGGGCTTGAGTCCCAACACGGTGTAAAATTACATTGAAATGGCACCAGCCACCAAGCATTCTTTCCGATAAGGCGCGGGAAAATCCAAGCAAAAACGTTTATTGTATCTGTGGGAACAGAAAATATTTACAATGAAAAACGTAACTTGCTTACAGGAGAGTCATGCTTGTTAGAGCGAGAGCTTGTAGTAAGCATAGTAAAATACCTCGACCAATAATTACTTTCAAGAGGGAGAACGTGTATATTGGCGCCTTATATCGCATCAAAGGGTTGCTCAGGATATCATGTTGTTTAAACGTACAAACCAAACGTGAGAACAATGAAGATTTAGACATAACTGATGATGATGGTTATAATTCTTGTATATCCACTTTTTGAAAATGAAGTGCATGAAATTGTAACGGAATAACGATTGTGCTCAAAATAGTCCAAACAACAGGGTGAGGCTGAAGCCCCAACCCCCATCAGACAACGCCGCTGTATTATATAATTATGTATGATATAAGCTAATATAATATATAATATTATCGTGATGCACCAAAAGTTCCATTTCTTCATCTAAATTAGGGAAAATTTTACAAAATATCATGTGTAAGAAATAATTGTAATGTCCAAAATTCCTGTAGCCTAATTATGATTGTTACAACCAGAATCTGAGATCGCGCGTATCGAATATCATAGCGCAAGACTGGAATTCAGCATCTCGTGATTACAAGGCCTAGAAATCTGCGCGCCAAGGGAGAAAATTGAAAAAAAAAATGCATAAAAGTGGAAATCCGAAAAAAAAAAAAACGCCAGTTGCACGAGTCTTGTAACAATGCGACGATGTGGCACTTCCACGTTGCACCAGCATGTCTAGTTTGTTTTGTTAGTTGTTCCATCCATTCATATTTTTAAGAGCACTGTGACGACCGTCATTGATTACAACAACCAAGATGGTGGAAATGTTGAAATTAAACTTTTTCAGGTTATCTTGATCTTATAGAGCTGTTCTGGAACATTTATCATTGTCTGAATTCACATTCACAGCTTTAAGGTAACTCATCTTTTTGTACTGAATAACAAAGGCTAATATTATTGTGGTCTCAATTTTTTTCTAGATCTAAATCTCGATGTCGATCTAGATTCTAGATCTAGATATCTACATCCTAGATTCTAACCAGTGATGTTATAATTATTTTATAAATTCTAAAGTCCCAGACTAGATTTATATCTGGACCAGACTCTATAGATCTAAGTTTTGATTCAGACCTTTCTAATATTTCTGGTTAATTACATGAGTTTTTGTTTATATTGATTTCATGTGACTCATTAACTCGCTAAAACTTGGGTAAATTTTCACTATAGATCAGTCCCATTTTGATTATATATGGGAGGGACTTCCGAATGGGTACGGTACCTCTATCTAATGAGCTGAGAACACTGACATTTCAAATTTTCAACAAGCCAATACTTGCCACAGAACTTATTCATGTGTCAAGTAGGTGTAAATCATTTTCTAACAATGAATTAGGCCTACCAAACCGATACATGTACCCAATCGGAAGTCCCACGCATATGTACCTCAGTGGAGGTATGTTACCATGGTCCGCCAAGTAAGCATGATTTCTACTTTGTCCTAATCCTATCTATGCCCACTTATTATCAGTTGATGGCTCTGTGAATAGTGATTTCCATGTATGTTTCTGAGGATTGTCATCGATTTGTGGTTGATCTTAGTCTATAGATTTGATAAAACTTGTTAATACTATTTGGGGTTTCAGAAGTTTTTTAATCGATCATAAATCAAAGTATAAAGATAAAAATGTACATTTGGAAAGAAAAATGTTACTCCACACAATTAAGCAAAACAAAACTACACTTAACCTTGTTTCCCCTATGTAAGCCTCAAAATTCCTTAGAATTCTTTACTTTTCCCCCTTTTTTTAATGCGTATTTATTTTAAGTCTTGTACTTTTTATTTTGTAAAATTATACAAATTATTCGGCCTAATACAAATCATATGAAGCTGCCAATCTCATAAGGTTGAACTTGACATGAACAAAAAAGCTTGGAAAAGATCTTGGTAACATGGCCCCAGTTTGAACCTTCTCATTCACCCATAAAAACCGGATTGCATGCATGAATTTGTAAAAAAGAAATGGAGAAGTTAGGGGGAGGGGAGGAGGATAGGTGCTGCATTAACTGTTATTATAAATTATAATGTGAATAAGTAGCTTACACACTGTACGAAAGAATCAGACAACATGTCCTATACATAGTTATAGCCAGAGAATGAGTAGATGCAAGGGGTAAGGGTGTGCCTCTGATATTTCCCAATGTGATATTTTAAAAGCGTAAGTTCTTTTAAAAATTATTTGTCATAGTTTTTACATCTCAAAATTTTTTATCAGTCAATTCAATTCCATAATAATAAAACTATGTTGAATGCTACCAAGTAATTTTTTGAAGTTAGTGATGTATAGCAAATATTTTTTTTTTATTTCTCAGGGAAAATTTTTCAAAATGATGGAAGAGGAGGAAGACACCCTTTTTGACCAGGACCATTTGCTTGGGCGCTCAGACGAGGCAACCAGGGAGAAATCTGAACAAAGACGTAAACTTGCCAAAACTGGCTCTCTGTCATTGGCCTTTTTCTGCCTGGTATGAAGATGTTTTGATGCTACAAAAAATTATTTTCCCTGAATGTTTAAATTCATATCAATTCACTGCCTGTAGAGAACTTAACATCCCAGCTATCCCTCTCTCCAAAACGCAGGGAAAATAAAAAAAACATAACAAAAAACAACAGACATATAATTGATATTAAGTTATATTCTGGCTTATAACTAGGATATGATCCACAAGTGGAATAATTGATGCCTCCTCCTTGTTAAGTTATTCAAAGGGGGTCTTTCATATTGATTGTTTGCTTTTCTTTTGTTATGCTTGTCAAGAAGTTATATTCTGATGTTAGAAAGCAGTACAAGAAAAATGTGGGGTTTGAAGGGTTAATTTATGATTATTGGAAATTCACTGGTCTAATCTAGTAAATTGCAAATATCTTTAAATAGAGATGTGTGTGAAAATGCTTATTATGATTATCAGTTTTATTTTCTTTCAGTCTCTCTGACAATTAACTTCTGCTTTTATTTTATTATCAACCTCTTGTTTAAGCTAGTATATTCCAATAATTTTCCATCAGGGCTTGTGTATTGCCATCCCAGGCCCCACCCTGCTGGATTTAGGCAAGATGGTTGGTCGAGACACCCATCATATGGTGCTGGTATTTACAGCCCGCTCCTTGGGCTACCTCCTAGGCTCTGTGGGTGGCGGAGTCCTCGGAGACATCTGGGACCAGCAGATGCTTCTGTCGCTGACTCTCGGAATTACTGCTGTGGCCACAGCGGGAGTACCCTGGTGCACAACGCTGATCTCGATGGCCATATTGATCTCAGTTCACGGCGTGGCCATCGGGGTGCTAGACTCAGGTAAGGGAGATCAGTGTGGGGCAAATAAATGTGTGTAGGTTATCTTTTTGGAAATGTAAAACACTGATGTCTGAAGTATCAGAAATTTGTGATTAAAGAGAAAAGTTTCAGAGAGGAAAAAAATATTATTAAATTTTGAAGTTATAGTGAGAAATATGTGGAGATTCTTGTGAAGGCAATTATATATGGCTGTAATGTATATACTAAACTTGTCTTTATATGTAACAGTTTGCCTAAGAATTTATTTGCCAGCAACAAACAAAAGGCCATCTACCAATGTCATTGTACAGCTTAGAATTGAGAGGGTAAAAAGAGAGCCAACTTGAATAATTTATCTCAGCAATAGTTTTTAAAATTTGGAAAGTAGTGATAAACACCAAAACTTTAACTAGTGAGACAGAGAGTAAATAAATGATCATTTACATTATCAGCCTAATCAGAATTGCTATGAAATGGAAAAAGATTCATGTAGTCATATTGTTAATAATTATAAGATAAGCCTTTTGAAATTAACTTTTGGTGAGTCAAATCTAGATCCCTCAAAATCGTTAATTCCTGTTTTGTTTTGATTTTGATTTTTTGCCAGGAAAGCTTTTAAATAAATCATACTGCAGACTCAGCCTCTCACCATATCACTAACTATATGCTTTTTCAGGTGGGAATGTGTTCTGCATCAGGATCTGGGGTAAACAAAGTCCTTCTTACATGCAACTTCTTCACTTTGCATTTGGCATTGGAGCATTCTTGGCCCCACTTGTGGCTTATCCATTTCTAAGCAACAACTTGAGCTCTGTCGGGGCAAATGGAAGCATCAGTATGCCCTACACTTTTGAAATCCAAGCCATGAACTCGCTCCCTGACGCCATTTCTGGAGAGTCTAAGGAGTCAGAGGATGTGAGCAGTAACGGTCCCAGATCTGGTCGTGATCTCTCACACTTGAAGGTTTTTGCGAGGAATGCAGAATTTTTCGAAGGTCTGTCACCTGCTTTGACAAAGGCGTCTTCCGTAGCTTGGATCAGAAGTCGCAGTCGACGAGAAGAATCTCAGCCAATTAAGCCTGAGGACTCGAGTGCTGTTCTTCCAATTAATGATGCAGGAAACATCACCGACCTGGTCAATATAAGTGGACCTAACATTTTGTCCTTGACTAATGAATCTGACCATAACACTAGCAGAGCTCCTGTCACAACTACATTGGCGCCACCTCCGCCACAGCTAGTGCCAAAGAAGCCCAGGATAACCAACGGAGAAAGTTTGAGTCCCCATCATGCTGACGGAGAGCCGAACAATTCAATACTATCAGACTTGATTCGAAACCCTCAGAGGGATCTTCCCCCTGATGTTGATAGGTCTGAAACTGCTGCTCCTCCTACCACAACTAGCACTATTGTTGAGGAAGATGGCTCTCAAGGAAATGTCACACATGTGACAGTCAATGTGACGTCCCTGTTAAATGATACTAATAACTCAACATCAATCCCTGGGGATGAAAGCAATGCAGGTTCTGAGCAACTGACGCCGAACAATAGAGCAAGTGCAGTAGCTTCAACAGTAACAACAACAGCCTCAACAACCAGTGCCAGTTTGTCCACCACAACCACTACTGCATCACCAACAACAACAGCGAGTCCAGAGCCATCAACATCTTCTAGTTCATCAACCACATCAACAAGTTCTTCAACCAGCATACAGCACATAGAGAATGTTTCATCTGACAACAAGCCTAAATCTCCTCAAGTTGTAGATACGAGGAATGGTACATCTCCCCCAGAGTCCAATACCACAACCAACAGCACTGTCACGCCTCAGGACACTTTGGAATTTTTTTTTGAGACAGTACGCAACATGTCTAAGATTCAGTTTGCTTATCTGGTCATTGGACTTCTTCTGGCAGTTAACTCTTTCATTTTCTGTTGCCTTTACATGCAAGATCGGGCAGCCCATCGCTCAGGTCCGATCTCAACTCCAATGTCTCATGAAGATTTGACAAGACCTCCAAAGTCTGCCTGCTTTATCTTCACGTTCCTCGGGCTTCTGTTCTTGTTCTTCCTTACCTATGTTGGGATGGAGGTCACGTACGGAGGGCTTCTTCCAACCTTTGCCCTAGGTTTCCCAGGTGTGGTCGACTCTCCGGCAGGGGGAGCTACACTGGTGGCAATGTTTTGGGGCTCCTTGGCTTTTGGCCGTGGTATGGCTATCTTTGTAGCTCGCTGGTTTAAACCGCCTTGCATGATGGTTGCCGATCTTTCCCTGACAATGGCTGGGGCGTTAGTCCTGGTTGTAGGGATTTCTGCCAACCCAAAGCTCCTCTGGGTCGGGACGGTAATGTTAGGTCTGGGAATGTCCTCGCTGTTCCCAACGGCAATGTCTTGGGCCCACTGCTACTACCCTTTGTCCAGCCGAGCAGCAGCAGTTTTTGTTGCTGGCTGTGGTATAGGTGAGATGACGATCCCAGCGCTCACAGGTCAACTATATCACAGTGCAGACCATATGGCCCTGATGTACGTCGTCCTGGCCTCCGCATGTTTTCTGGTTCTCATGTTTGCAGTGCTGCAGATTCTTGCATACAAGAGCGCAAGAGGCCATGGCGGAAAATTTGGCAGTCCTCCTCGCTCACACTCTGGGTTTATGAGGCTTGAGAATTCTGAGGATATGGCTGATGCCATGGACATGGGTCTCATAGAAGAGACTGTTCTTGGAGCTGAAGATGGGATGGCGGACATTTCTGAAGGCACAATGGGATCTTTAGCCTCTGTGACAAGGAGAAAGAAGAGAGCAGGAGGTGCAGAGGGCCGTACAAGAGGGGAGAATGGAAACGCAGCCAAGGGAGATGGTTATGAGGCATCAGAGTTTACAAAGCTTGTAGAGTTGAGTGATTAGCACGTCAAAATATTTTAGATGTGGACCTAGATGCTTGTGTTTAGAATGCTATGATCTTATTTGTACGACAAGAATTTTTATTGTTTTTTTTGTTTTTGTATTTTTAGCGTTTTGACTTCTTTATTTTATTATTTATGAACCACAAATTTTTAAGTCTTGAAATAGATCATTTTCAGCGCAACCTAAATACCACTTTCCGACATTGAATCAATGTTAACAATCAATCAACCCAGTGTCAAAAGATTTTGTTTTTATTTGGCTGTTTTCTTTGTTGTTGTTTTTTTCTTCAAAACGTCTGAGACCTGTGCCAAAATGAGATTAGATTTAATAGTAAGGGCATGGCATAAAAGAATCCACAAAAGAAATGAATTTGTGAATATGAGATATCTTGGTGAATCATCGTAAATGATTCAAAGGGCTGGGAGGATAAAAAATGGAGCCATCAGATTCAGATGAGTAATTTGGGGATGGGGGGAATCTTTGGCTTCTTTTTACTGTAATGAGAAAATTCTTCACATAGATTTGAATGTTCTGTCCTCATTGAACCAATTACACCACAAAAGACACATTTCTTGGATGCTTTGTTTTTCAAGTGAAATATCTCAAATTTTACATGAAATATGATAGTTTAAAGTGGCAGGGTGACACAAATAGAAAGAAATGAAGAAAACTGGGTGCAAACTTCATGGAGCAATTATCAAAACATTTTTGTGTCCTTCTCTTCTTTTATTTCAAGGAACAGACTGTGCAATTTATGAGAAGAGAAAGTGACCGATTGATTGATTGAATGATATTTGAAACATTTGATATTTAGAAAAGCATTTTAGAACATTGTTGTAGGTGAAATAAGCAATATGATTAAGACTTGTTGATGATTCTAGCCGACTGATATATCAGAAAATACATATACTTTTCAAATAAAACGCTGAACGTGGTTGCAGTTAGGATGTAGACTAACAATTGAATTATTTTTTTTTACTATCCCAGTTATTGAAAGTAAAGTTCATCTGTTACATTGCTGATGGCTTAAATGGTAGACTTGTTATCAAAATTAGTTGTGAAGATTGACAAAAAAAAAAAAACCTGACTTTGCAAGCATTCTTAATACCCAATTAATATCAGCTCTTTAGAATTATGCTTTGATGGTTTAAATTCCAAACTAATGTTAACAGCTTATTTGTGAAAATGATGAAAAATACTTGCTTTCTGAGAGATTCTAATATTCAATTTTAGTTGCATCCTTCACCATTCCACTTAGATAGAGCATGGCCCACACTAAGGGAGGTTAGCTGCACTTTAGTTACAATGGCCAAATGATGAAATGATGAAAAAGATTATGGCAACTTTGAACAATACCTAGAACACAGCCCCATATGTTTCCAAGTAATTTCTAGAGATTTGTACATTAAATGTACATGACATGTATTGGAAGCTTCCTCTCAAAAATGTCACATTCTGATGTCATATTTTATTATTTTTTATGCTTTGCGAGCTTGTGTTAATTTCTATGCTTTAAACTGCTATGCTATCATGTAGACCTGTTAATTTTCCTCTATAAGGTAGATTGCTCCACATCTTTGTATCATAAAAGTAAGGGCTTACATCGTCACATACATTTGCCTCACTCTCAATTTATCAGCTTTTAATTGACTTTTTTCTCCTTTTCATTGTGTTTACCCACTGAAAATAATTCTGGTAACAATGACTGTTATAAAATTTGTTTTATATGGAATTCACTATATTTTTAGTATTATTGTTGTCCTTATTAAAAATAATTATGTCTACTTAATTTTGTCATTTTTTCGTGTTACTTACTATGCCTGCTACAGCTTTTATTGCGACTGCTTAAAAAAATCTCCTTATTTGATGGCATATGATAAAGGGGTTAACGTTAAGATACTTACTATTAAAGCTGTATTGCACCCTGTGGAAATTATCATAAAAAAAAAATTATTTTCCCAATAGTGAGTTTATAAAATTATTGTTATTCCTATTTTTATCTAAAATGGATCTTTTGAACATTTTTTTGTTATAAAGATATATAGAACACACATTTTGAATATATTTTACCCTATCTTAATATTTGATCCACAAGGATTAATCAGTACTGCATGAGAGGTAGTGTCCTAATCTTCTCTTTATCTCTGCAAACAGAGCTGAGAACGGTAGAGACGTTTGTTCTCAATACTGAAGAGATTTTTGCTAGAGCTTTCAAGGCTAAAATAAGATAAGATAAGAGTAACTTTATTTATCCCTCTTGGGGAAATTCAAAATTGATATTGATATCTATGAGTTTTGAGTGTCTCATTCTGTAGGGTTACCATACATTGACCTCTTAGCTTTACCGGTTAACAGTATTTTTTCCTATGTTGATTCTTAAATCACTTTATAAACAAGATTTTAACATATGTTTAAAATGGAATTTGAGGTCTTTACTGTTAGACGGTGTCTGTTGCATTATTTTCTCTTTTTGCACCAAGTTAATGAAAAACCCAAATTTAGTGGTCATTTCAGGAAAAATTTCTCCAATACATCTAAATGTTATTCATGTGATAAAGTTAAAATATCAGACTCAAGTGATCTTTTCTAGTAATTTTCTAACTTTGAAACCCGTTTTGAGTGTAGAACGGTATTAAGGTGGATTTGGTGCATACTAAAAATACAGCGAAATCTGCAGTGGCACTTTTATCTTTGATACATTCTTGTTTTGCCACAGTCTTTCACAATATGATTTATAAAATTTATGTCTCGACTAATACTTGTGTCTCTTCATCTATAAATCTTTTTCACGTAAAAAAAATGCTGAATGGCAATTCATAGAACTAAAATGAGTCATAAATAAAACACAGCAAACTTATATATTATTTTTGTTTTTAGTCAAAGGTTTGTTAATCTGATACAATGCAGTTATCTTTAGCAAGTTTTTAATTTGTTTAAAACAAACAACAGCAAAAAAGATGTTGGAATCAATTCATTAGGGAAAAAAAAAGGAAATTAAACTTAAGAATTTTACAACATTGTTTAACTGCATTTTTATTATCCCCTCTATCTGTGTTCTTGTCATATTTTAGTAAACCTTACAGCCTCAATTTAAGTTTTTCTGTGACTGAAAGCTTCTTCATCCTTAACAAGGATTGAAACTTTATTCAGATTGCCAAGTTTTTCCGATGCTGCCATTCGACATTAGTAACATTATTTTTTAAATTTCTCCTTGCAGCTTGTGATTTATATTTTTGTACTCGCATTATTTTTAGAGTTCAGTATTTTTTTATGTGCATATGGTTGAAGAGTTGGTTGATTGATAAAGTATATTATACCCTTACCACACATTTTGTTTATAAGTTGGAGGAAATCGTCTGAAGGTGTTAGCTTGTTGTTATACTCTTCAAAAAAGACATGACATATCTCACTTTATTATTACTTCCATTAAAATGTTTGAAGAGAGAAATTTCTCAATGTCTTATCACCGAGTCGAATATCACATATATAATATTAATTGGTGATAAAGTTAGAAATAAATTTCTAAACCATTCATTATTTCAAGAGTGCTAAATAGAGTTTGCTAAAATAAGGAATTTTTGTCATTATTCTTAATCTTTAGTTGTAAGCTATCTAAAATGCATTGTGTCATTGATTTGTCTTATATTTTTTTTTTTTGCAGTCCTCTTGCTTACTCAACAATATCTTAATTGCCATTGAAAGACGAATTTATATTTTGTAATTAATTTGTTCAGAAAATGTCCTCAGAGCTAGAGGCACTACCGATAGCAGTCTAGTTTCAAGATTTTCTTGTAGAGGGGAAGAGAGAATAATGCACTAAATTGTTCAACCACTAAGTGTGATAGGATAAATTTTCAGCATTGTATTTTCACCATTTCTCAATGTATTTTTTTGTGTCTTTATATAATTATTGTCAACAACTAAATATTTTTTTTTTCTTAGATAAACATAAGGATTGTTTTTATTCAACACAAACAATCAAGGTGAATTGATTTTTTTTCACAGAGGCAATTTGATAGACTGAAGAGGTGACTTATGATCTTCCGAAAGTGACTTTCTACTTACGTCTGTGGAGCGTAACTTTGTAACCTCAAACTAAGAGTAAAGTTTGATCACAGGATTTGAATCACAATTTCAGTAGCCCTGTAGACTATCTTTGATATTATTCGCCTACTCGCTGTGACCTGAGGTTCAAACGACTGTTATACAGTGTTTATATGAATTCATTGATATACAATGTATTAACGCTATAATCTGTGATTGTGTCTTTTAATTTCCTCCTTATGTGAGACAGTTTTAAAGCTTTGCATATATTTTATAATCTACTGTAAATTTAATATTTTGTTTAAACTTTGTTTAAGTTCTATAACAATCTTTGGACTTTTTTCCTTCCAAATCACAGCTATAGATGACATGAGAAAGAGTGTGTAACTTTGAGCTTGAGTTTAATTGCACTGGATATTTGTAGGATGAAGAATGATTTATTTTTCATATTTTTATGGTAATCAACACTTTCATCATAATATGTGATCTGTACTGTTCAACTATCAACTTCAGACATGTTCGTATATTTGAACATGTGTTACCCAAACTTTGAAACATGAAATCCACAATGCTTAAGCTCTGATAGCAACTTTCAAAATTTTTCATGTTGTCCGTCCTGCTCGGATTTACCCAGTTTGGCCTGCAAGATTAATCTGTGAATGTATTATGACTGCAAATCTTTGTAAATTTTTTTTAAACATCAGATTGCACATGCATGTAATGAGAAACTCCACACAAAGCATGATAGGTTCGTATTCAGAGATGGAGCCCACCAAACTCAAAATGAGTTTAAGCCTCTTGATCCTTTAAGGAGCACGGCATGGCTTTCTATCTGTGGCCCACTTACTAGCTAAATTTTGTGTTCAAGTAATATTTCAGTTAAATTTACAGAAATCTCTAATTGTTTAACTTCGACCTATTTTGAATTCCTCGTAAGTGATCAGCTTTATTATATTCAACCTATTCAAAAAATATAAATGGCATCATGGTCCTTAGCAATTCAGCCCAGATGGACAAAACCTTATTTTTATTTTCTTAAATACCACTAATTCTCTGCTGTTGTAAACATCTGTTTCAGCATTCTTTGTCATCGAAAGTTGTCGATAATACTAAGACCCTTGCTGCAAGTATGAACATCACAAAAAAATTTTAGTCTAGGAGCATTTGCCTGTTGCACAAATGTCAATATCAGAGGTATGTTTTGTTCCTGTCCAAGGCAGAATCTGAATGTTGCAAATATAGATGAAAAAGTAACATCGAATCAAAGATGTGGAGGCAATTTCCTGTTCATAAGCTTCAAGAGATCATTTTCTCTGCCACCCTTATACCTCCGACTTGTCTATCTTGCCGCCAATCAAGTCCTGCTTACCTTTCATGATAACTATGATGCTTTTAACTAACAAGAATCATACAAATATGTACATGATATTTATTGTAATATTGCTCTTCATTCTTCAAAAATGTATTATTTTACCGTATACTGAATAAATAGTATCCAAAAAGCACTTTTTCTTCCGTCCTTTGAGAAATAATCAAAGTGTTGTACAATCCCTAAAGATATAGATGGCTGTTCCTTTCCCTTACTTCTGTGGGCAGAGATAAACATCTAGCGCTCTGTGTGAACAAGAACAAGAGACTTCAATTGAAGTAAAAAAAAACTGGTGAAAGCTTACAGGTCCTCATTTTGTTTATGCCACCTCAGGGATGAGAATTGTTGTTGTATTTTAATCAGAGAATGAGTATCCAGTCATTGCCAATTGGTTCGCACTGACCACGATTGTAATCCTTCTTTTATTGTCTCTTGCTCACTTTACAATGATAAGTTACCAAGTTGCTCTAGCTTAGTACAACGTTGAGGAATAAAAAAAGGGAGTTCCTTGGCCTTCAGAATATGGAAGAATCACTCTCTTGAAACCAGATTTATTTCAATAAAGATTTTTCTTGACCCCCAAGAGGTGAGTTCTCAGGCAGGAATCATTACTAAAAACCATTTTAAAATGACTTTCAATAGGTCCTGACAGACTTAAACTAAAAAAATCTGAGTTAAGTAACAAAGTATTGTTTATGGTAGTATAGGTTTTAGTATTGAATAACAGACAACATAAAGCAAAAGATCAAGTGGCTGCTTTTTCTAATTTCAAATTTATTCATGTAATAAAAAAATGTGAATTCATTTTGTTAAGATAAAAAAAATCACAAAACTAACCTTCCACTTTCACATGCACAACCACACAAACCATTAATTAAATCGTCCACTATAAGTTATAATTTGTCTTAATATTTTTTTAAATAAATGTTCATTCTATAATAATTCTGTTCAGTCATATTCTCCTCAATTTTTATTTTTTTAAAATAAAGGATAGAAAAAAAACTAGAAATCTTCCTTCACTTTATCTTACATCCCAAGGACCTACAAAATGAAAGGCTTTAAATTTTTTATACAAGTTATAGTTAGGGTCATGATGAATAAAGTGTCACAAATTAACCAAACAATAAAAATTTGGATATCAGTTTTGCCTTTTTATTTTATACTACTGCAGAAAACTGAGCAAAACACAAATTTGTAACACCAGTAAGAAAATCATTATCTTACAAAAGATAAAAAATCTTCAATCCTTAGCAAATTGTAATTGGAAATTCTTTTGAACACCCTGAGCATTCTCTCATACTCATCCACACAAAATATTTTACAAATTTAAGTTTTACCAATATTTTTCTTCACATCCTGTTTGTAGACTCTTCCTTAGAATTGAGACATAAGGGAAAAGACAGGTATGCACTGTAGAGCCTCGTGAGCAAAGTACAAAACAAAATTTATGAAATTAAAAATCATTTGACTTAAAATATGCAGTGGGAAATAAAATAAATACGGTGCATAGTTTCCACAAAAGACAGCATGGAATACTATGCTCATCACAGAATTGCTGTCGGGACTAACGGGGTTGTTTGACTTCTGGGTTCTCAATGAGGGAATAGAAATAAGTTCTAGTCCATCATCCATAATATATTAGTAAAAAAAACAAAACAATTTTTATCAAAGAGAAATTTATAGTCATTACTTCAGAATTGCAAGACTTCAACTAGTTCAAGGATTTCTTGTTAGAGACTCAGCACAATAAAACCAACATAGAGACTCAGCACAATAAAACCAACATAGAGACTCAACACAATAAAACCAACATAGAGACTCAACACAATAAAACCAACATAGAGACTCAACACAATAAAACCAACATAGAGATTCGACACAATAAAAGCAACATAGAGACTCGACACAATAAAAGCAACATAGAGACTCGACACAATAAAACCAAACAAAGAGACTCGACACAATAAAACCAACACAGAGACTCGACACAATAAAACCAACATAGAGACTCGACACAACAAAACCAACATAGAGACTCGACACAATAAAACCAACATAGAGACTCGACACAACAAAACCAACAAAGAGACTCAACACAATAAAACCAACATAACTAGAAGAAGAAAAAAGAAAAGAGAAAAAAATTGACAAGATGGTACACTTGTTAACACAGATATTAATTTCTTGAGAAAAAAAAAAGGATTACGTTAATGAAATAAAGATCACAGAATCACCTTTTTGCATTGTATGACAAAAAATATTTGCTTGTAAGAAAATCATTACTCCCCAGTAAAAATTGATTGATGAAGGATAAACTTGTTCATTTTACAGCACAATGTGTTTTAAATTTCACTAGATAATGTCTCATAACATGACAATAGTAGCTACAGTGTGTTCAGCTTTTTCTTAACTGATCAATTCTATTTTGGCATTTGAAAAAAAGTGGGGTTTTTTTATTTCATATTGAGCAAAACTGCAACAGATATTTTCCAGTTAATAAAAAAATTAATTCAGTAAAAAAATGTGTGCCCTTTCTGTAAAGAAATTTTTACATTATAAAAATAAGGAAAAAATATTTTATCAATTTAACTGCTATTAAACATGATTATAAATGCTGCCGACTTACTCACAAGATAAATTAATTATGAATGGAGTCGGAGATAAAATTAATATTTTGCTTTAGAAAATAATAATACAAGTCGTATAAAAACTTTTGAGTTAAAAAAAAAAAACCTATAAATCTCAAGCATGATGATAGCAGCAGTGATCCAGTGATTTGTCTCACAAACCTTCGTTTTGATTTTTTTACTTCGCTAATAGTGAAGCTAGGAAATATCTAGAAGAAAACCAACCAGCTGGTTAGCAGCTTCTATCAGCAATATGCTTTATGCTTTATCTGTGAAACCATTGAAACAGCATTGAATGAAGAAATGCTAAAAACCAGCAGGCTCATGTTGGCCTGATCTGAGATATATCCAAACCTCAGGTGTAGGACGCTGTCTTATAAAAATAAATTTCAAATGTACAGCTATAAATGGACGTAAAAAAAAAAAAAAAGAAAATTACCAAAATGGCAGTCTGACTGAATGTCTTAGGAGGACAAAAAATGTAGCAGTTGCAGACATTAGCTGCACTGGCCAGGTTCTATGTGCTTTCTGCTACTATGTAGATCTATGGCCATAGCTTAGATTTGTATGCTATGGGCTTTTAAGAAGTATTTTGCTTCCCACAAGAAGGGGGAGGAGGGGGCTGGTCTTCTTATGCAAGCACATGCAAATGAAAATTTAAAAGCTTTTGTCATGATCATGTCCTTTTTCAATATTTCATCTGAACTGTGACAAAGATACATTATTGGGTTTGAAGTTATTAGGAAATAAAAGTTGTAATGCGATTATTTAGCTCAAAAGATTTCACTTTCCCATTCTAACAAATCATTGATCATTTTAAACTCCAGTTAAAAGACAAGAAAGTACCTCTGGAGGAGGAAAAAAAAAAATTAAGTACATTGTATGCTTCAGAACCGCAACAAAACCGTGAAATTAAAAAAATCTGTTGTGGGAATCCAGCTATCCTCTCATGGCTTCTATAATATTAATTGATGTTCGATCACTTGAGTTCAAATGTTTCTTTTACAAGTATTAATGCAACTAATATGGGGGGAAAAAAAGCTAAACATCTAAAATAAAAGAATAATATTCAACTTTCAGATCTTGTGATTCCAACAAACAGTCATATTTGGATGAATCTGAGGAGACTTAAAACTGGCTAGACTAGACATGGCCGAGCCGATTACAAATCAGAACCATGGGTCAGACCAGCTATTTCATTGGGAATTTTTGACAAAACAAAACAAAAAGTCATTGGTGCCTGAAATATCAAAACATGTCTCCTAAACTGGTCCATTTTTATTCATTTTGAAATATACAACAAATACACAAATCTATCAGCAGTGGAGTTCAGCATAGATTCCATGGGTCAGGTTTCATCACTAATTGGGCACCAGTCAGCACAGTCTGATGGGCCAGGTGTTGTCACTATTTTGGCACCAGTCCCCGAGATGTAGGATATTTTTGCTCTTGCGTTCTCTTTGTTCCAGTTTTCGGTCTAAGTTGGAGTAAAAAGAAAGAGAGAGAAAGAAACAAATTGAAAGAAGAAGTGAATACTGGACGATCTCATCCTTACTATTTTAATACTAGTATAAGAAAGTCTTTCACGACTGAGGAGCTACGGTACTAATTTTTATGGGCAGAGGCAAATACAGAAAAAGGAAGAGAAAATGTGCGGATGTATGTTAGTGGTTTTATAAAAAAAAAAATTATCATTAATAACAATTGACATTACAGCATGTTTGTTGCAGTTTAGCCTGAATATCAGGAAAGCCAACCATGAACAATCCCATTTTACATGGGAGGAAGAAACGGCATTCATTCTTTGGCACCTAATCGATGTCAGGTTCAATTCTTTGCGAAAATAAATGGAATTAGAACTCTGTTGTTTGAAGATTGCTTAAAAAGTTATGCCATGCCAACTGCAGAAATGATAATTCGCATCCCTTCTTGAAACTGATCCAAAACTGTATCAAAACATAATTTAGGACCATGAAACAGCTTAAAACAATCTCTAGCACATCTCAAGCTCAGTAATTTTAACAATTCAAAGGCCCTTACTCTCGTACTAACGTCAGAAAGATAAAATAAAGTACTGATATACTTTCTTCAACCAACTAGCTGATCTCCTTTTTTACTGTGTATGGTTATTGGATCAAAATGATGAGGTCCTAACATGTTACACAAATCTTTGCTAAAGCTCATTCAGTATATGACATGAGCTACTAAAATGTTGAAACTACCATGTATTTAGGGAGACAGATAATCAAAATAAAATAAGATTTTTTTACCTTCCTGCTGATTTTCTCCTGGTGCCAGCACTTGAACCATACATACTGCAATCAAAATGGAAAAGGTAAATAAAAATTTTAACAACTTAATTAAATCTTGGCAGAAAAGACATTTATCAACCAGCTTTTCTCAGAGCAGCTCAAAGCCTTTTAAATAAAAAGAATGTTAATATATATATTTTAATTTAAAAAAAAAACCATAAGTTAAAGAACAGTGCCTTAATCTGAGTGCTGGAAGAAGCTGAGAAAGTCCATTTTACCGAACACTCGAATTACAGTGTAATGTTTCATACAAAATTAATTGGATTTCTGCAAATATTCAGCTTTTCATAACATGAGGTGTATGGACTGTACTCATCAATATTGTATCTGAATGTTCCGCCACACTTGTGATTTATCTTGTTCTATAGGTCTAAATAGCTGGATGAAATAGATTCAATTAGTCACAAAAAAGTTAGAATCGTTTTAGAGAGAAACTCTTGGGCAGCCCCCACTAAAAGTACTAATCAAAGCCATGTGCAGTTAACTGAATTCAAACACATATTTACATTATTTGTTTATAAAATTACACCCCTACAATATCAAATCTCTTTTCTATTATAGAGACCTTACCTTCCATCAATGTCAATATCATCCTCGTCTTGTAGTGCAGCGTCCAGCGCAGCTTGCACACGAGGAGCCACCTGAGGCCCCTCATAGTCTCGTGTTGTTCTGTTAGGCATGTCGAGTTCAATTTGCAAGATGTTTTCAGCCTAACAGAAAACACAGAAAAGGCGTAAATGAGATCAGATTGACAAGGTTATGTGAATAAAGAACTGTTTTCGCTTAAATGACAAAGTTCATAAACCATACAAAATCTAGTGTTATTTGATTATTACAATTCAAAGGCAACACAATGTTTAAAGTATTTTTCTCATAAACTGATTCCTGCTTTCCAGCATCTTCCCAATGTTTCAGAGATGTTTTAAAATGGTAACAATGTAAGAAAACAGCAAAATATTTGGCAAATTTGCATGCACTTGATAATATTAAGTAGAAAGTTCAAAGTTATAATCAAAGTCTTTTTAAAGCTCATTGTCCAATTCTCAAGCTTCCTTGTATATTTACCATACTAAACTAAAAAGAAAAAAAAATGGACATTTAGCTATGAATTTTTCAAATTATTCTCTGTGGCACTATTGAGCCCATTCAAGATCATAAGATCATGATGTTTAAATTGGTTCAGAAACTTTTAAACAATAGGGTGAGGAGACAAGGCAAATTTATATATCACAAGAAATATAATTTTATTCCCCACTCTCTAGTTTTATCAGCAGCCTATGAATGTCTTTTTTTTAAGGTTTTGTGAATTGACAACAATACTGAAGAGCAACAGTTACGCTAACCTTGTATCGAGGATTGCCTCCCATAGCAGCAGCAACCCGAGCAAACTCTGAGATAGGTCTACGATTTCCAATAGCTGAGGTAGGTCGTTTTGCCATGGTTTCCGTACTGAAGAGGAAACGATGAATTCATGGTAACAAATGCATTTTACTTGACTTTATTCTCTACAGGGACTAAAAGTTAAAATATTAATCTAACATACACAAGAAGTGTTAAAACATACTTTAATATGGTACTCAGCTAAAAAGAACGTGTCAAACTTTTGAAAAGATGTGAACCAGTTTCAACTACATTTTGTCACAATGATAAAATTTGCATGCAGCTGAGACATTCTTTCTAGAAAGATGGCAATGATTCCCTGTACAAGTACCTCACCCGATAAATTAAAAAAAAATAGTTTCACCCTTATCATACAACAAGATACTCATTAGTCTTATGCTGTGCCTGTCACTGTATTTAAAATTGCTGAATCTAAAACATTACAACAAAAATTGCGAAACTGAACTAAAGTCGCCATTGAGGACTAATTATTTCCTCGGAGTCAGCTACTTAAGACTTTTCCCTACATATTCTTTTTCCAAAAAATCTTCTCACTTTTTATTTGCCAAAGGTTTCAACTTCCAAGAGTCATCATCTTCATCGTAGAAAGCTCTGTTCTGTATCTTGACTTTATCCTCAGAGGGAATGAAGTTTTCAATTATGAGCATTCTGGAATAAACAGAAAGAAGAAACCATCTCGTATTCCAAAACTTGATATGAAAAGAAATTTGTTGTGTACATCAATAGCAACATGCCCCAATTTCAAATTCACTCTATCAATTATAGTGGGCTAAACTAACACAAAATTCAATCCCATATAATTTAGCATAAACCCACTTGAGCTTAAGCTCCCTGGTGAGCTCCATTTGCGTCTGCTCCAGCTCCTGCCTCTCCTTGACATGCTCCTCCTGGATGTCCTGGATCTCTTGACGTGTGGCTTGGAGCTTGGCAAACAGCTGCGGGATGGGTTGGGGTAATTAGTTGGGTATGAGGGCTTTTGTCTATAATATACAGCATTTTATAGGGGCAGATTATTCATCCCATGACATATTGACTGCAAGACACTATCTCACTGATTTTCACAAAATTTTATTTACTTCTGAAAGCCACTCTAACCACTACTTTGAACCAGTTTCTTTCCACACATAACAATCTAAGGTCCTTCTCTCATTAAATACTCTGAGTTGTTTCCTACAATTTTCAATCTTTAACTAGATCTATAGTTATAGGTTGAAACATGATCAACAGCTACGCCAAAATATATATGATGGGAGGACAAATCTGTTCACTCTATTTTAAGAATTCTACCTTGTTGTTGTTTTACTAGTTTTGGTACCTTTTTCAGCTTCTTGGTCTTGACATCAACCTCTTGTTGAAGACTCTGGTATGTTTCCCTGATCTCCACTGCTGTTTCTTCCTTCTCCTCCAATTTTTGCTGCATCTCTCTCTCTTTGCGCTAAAAGCAAGTAAACATATATGGGTACATTTCAAGACTTCAACATTCCCATTATATTGTTTTGAGAGTAGATAAACATTCTTAGTTCTCAAAAATTCCCTTGAACTAAGTTTCTATAATTATGAATAAGTGAATTTGAGGGTAAAATCTTAAGTATAATATAATTGAGAGAAAACAAAAACAAAAGAACAGAAAAAAAATGTTTGCAAAAAATCCCCATTGAATTTGTAAAAACAATTAAAAGTAGATAAATTTCTAATTTTCTTAAGTATTATATAAACAGAGAAAAATTCAATATATCCTCAAAAAATTTGAAAATCTCAGAAGAAAAACATTGTCCTAGATATAGAAAACAATATTCAAGTGGCAATGTTGCTACATGTTTGAACTGCTTACCAGACTGAGTTTTTTTTTTTTCTTAAAGGATATACAACAAGATAATTCAATTCTAAGAAAAAATTTATTCCCCTCAACCTTACGTGTTGCTCCGCAATCTCTCTCCGCCTGAGCTCCAGCGCTCGCTGCTGCTCGTTGGTGTGGTCCACAATGTTCTTTCCTCCGACCAGCAGCTTGCTCTCCATGGCCTGCGGGAGATACGAGGAGGTCAAACAAACTTTACTCTCGTCATTTATAAATATCCAGGAATTATTAAACCGAGTCTTCAAATTTTACCTCTCCAACAAAAAAAGTTGTTTCCAATTAAAGAGAAGAAGCCCAATGTCTCTGAGCTTAATTTGAACTAATTCCAATCTCCAAGAAATTTTATCTGTAAACATGAAAATCAGACACATTTATAAACACATTTGATTTTAAGAGTGCAATAGAATTGTAATTTGATTGGCTATAAATAGTATTCAAGATTATTGATGATTTGTATTGAAAGCATAGTCCATGTCAACCAGCTGATGCCTATTTGCAGCATTTTGCAAGGACTTTTTTTCATCAAGGAATTTCAATGAGGGATATTATTATTATTAGGTAGTTGAGAATATTGGGTCGTCATTGCCAAACACTTAACTGTTTATGGTATTAAAAGACAGAATTGCACTAGACTGGGTCAGAGTGAGCAAGGCTCAATCTGTATAACCAGTTGAATTTGTACATGTTGGAACAAATCCCATCCCAGTCTCTCACCTTAATCTTGGTGTCCAGGGCATCTCTCTGCTCCCGCTCCTGTTGGAGAATATCCTCTTTGGTGCCCAGTTCAGCCAACAGCTTCTCTTTTTCCTGAAATGTGTCAAAGGGTGAGTGAGTGAGAGAGAGAGAGAGAGAGAAACAGACAGACAAAGAGAAAGGGAGAGACAGACAGACAAACAGAGTATGATGTGTGATCTGTGTCAACTTTGACCTGTTATGGAATAAGCATTTCCCTTCATTACTTAAACATTTATAATTATACATAAATGAAGCTCACCGTATATGTCTGCCTTGTTAAGTTATAATTTAAGGTTTTCATAAGGTCAAAATTAAAATTGTTTACCTTTGTGTTTTTGTAAGGGTTTCTTTGTTAAACATCTTGTTGGTAAAAGGTTTTGTCTAAAATTAATTGTCACCTATCCAATTCGATCTACAGAGGACAAAAAATATCTAGATAATATAAGGTGGTATTTCTACCTCGGCAATAAGAGACTGATTGCCAAGAATTGCCTCCTTCTCTTGCTCTAGTTTAGCTTGCTGTTCTCTCAGATATGCATCTGCTTCCTCTCCATTGTCCTCCTCCTCCTCTTCACCCTCTTCGTCACTACCAAGAACTCTTCCTGGAAGAGTAATAAAGATATTAAAAAAAAAAAAAAAAAAATGTTTCATCAGACCAGCTAAACCTTTGCTGCATAGCATTAAAACAAGAGGTGTTGATGTTGATAACATTCAAGAGACAGTTAGATATATTCATTTCTTTTAAGTACCCAAAAATGATAATGTCATGAAACTTAGCTAGAAAGTATTATCATTTTTAACATTTAAATATTTCCTTTTCTTAATCTTTATCTTCCAAAAATTTTTAAATATATGAAAAAAATTCAAAATGAAATATGCATGCGATCTTGCACCAACTCAAGTCTACTTGTAGTCAGCTTTGCATTTTATATATCAAACTAAATTCTGAGATTTATCATTTCCTATTCTTCTTTTTAAGTCTTGAAAATAAGCTGGCCATTCAATCATCAAAAATGAAAAATGATTTCATAACAATTTGATAAGTCTTGACTGACCATCTCTTGTTCTTCTTGTCTTTTTCTTCTTTTTCTTTGTCTTGGGTCCTCCTTTTCCTTCAAGCTGAGCTTTCAATCTGCAGAAAAACAGATTAGAAAAAAAATAACTTCACTGAGCCTGACTACTAGATCTGTGTTGAAGTGAAGATCTTCAATAATGATAATAAAATATCTTTATACGCAAGAAAGAGCCATAAATGGTGTTAAACCTACACACTAGACATCATTCTTTTTCTCAGCTTTATAACAGGCAGCCTTAAATGTGATAAATGTATGTTTTATCATATTAACAGTACAATTTTAGTCATTAAGCTAGCCACATTCTACATCCAACAACTATTTCTTCCATATTTTCAATGAGGAGACGCTCCTTGGCAAGGTTTAAGAAAAACACTTTTACCAGAATTAAACTTGACACTAAAACTATTTAGACTTTGAGTATCAACTTTGAGCAGTCAAAACACCTTATCTTGACATTTTTCAGGAGAGTCTTGAGTAAATGAGGTTTTCTTTTTTCAGCCAACAGTTTTATCAAGCATATTATCAAGGGAGACTACCATTTCGAGCAAAGACACTCAGCTTACCTGCTTATCTCCTCCTGAAACTCTCTCAGCAATGCATCCTTGGGATCTTCATTGATCACAGGTTTGTTCTTGATGTTCTTGGCTCGATTAGCATACCTGGAAGCAGATTACAGGTGGTTACAATAATTGTGAGTAATCTTGGTCACAAAAAATTTGTTTCTTTCTCTAGACTATTTTCTTTTTACTTGAAATATAAACCCACCAAAAAAAAACAAAACACCCCCCACCCCCAACTTTTTTTCTCAAGACACTCTATAGTTTAGTACTCTTCAACACAAATACTCATCAGTTACAAGGAATCTTCATTTATCCATAAATTTGAGTAAAGTATGGGTCTTTGAAATACAAATTCAATAAAATTAATAAAAAGCAAATGTACTAGTTTTACAATCATTAGAACATAATGTTTCATTTTTTTCTACGGTAATATGAAAAATAGAGGAAAAAAGATTGTGGAGCATAATTAAAGCATTTTTGTAAAAAAAAAAAAGCCATCTTTTTTCATCAAACAGACCTGAGAGTGGTCATGGATTCTTCATAGTTGTAGCTGGCTGGGCCAATGTTGGCCACCATCACAGTCCGAGCATTCCCACCCAAAGAGTCTGTGTTAAGACAGGAAGTTAATAGACTTGTGAAACAAAAAACTTCAACTCTCCAGTTATCATATTTAAAAATGTTGAATCAGTACAACCAGATTTAATTTTTGCAACAGTCATAAATTTTAAGTACCTACATTGTCCACCCTGCTGAATTAAGGATATAACAAATTAAACAAACAAAAAAATCCTATTTTACTTATTTAAAATACTATAGTCAACAATGTAGTGTCAAAACGTTTCATTGCAGTTTCTCATTCTAATAGATTGACCACAAGAACTTCTCTAAGGAAGCTTGGTAAAGCAGCACATTACTTCAAAAAAATGATGGTTGTTGTAGGCAGTTTTCTTTAATGAGAAGCTTAAAAAAAAACATTACTTTAAATTTCCCATATGTTTGAATCTAAAAAAGTTAATATCCATCTCATTTGAACTAGCTTCCAGATATCTCATATTCGGCATGAACGACACTGTCAAGCCCTGAGCTTTTTCACTAACTAACCCAGATGAATGAGATTTGATTTTATTCAATCTCTAGACCTTGCCTATGTTATTTTCTCTTTATAGAACTAAATCCTCTTCATCCTACCCAACATGAATGGAACCGTTTTTTACCTTGCAACAACCGTGTGAGCTTTGAGTCCCTGTACGGAATGTGAGTGCTTTTCCCGTCAACCAGCGCCGATATCACATTGCCAAGGGTTGACAGCGACAGGTTGATCTTAGTCGCCTCCTTCAATCTCTCACCCTGAGATACACAATCACAAAAATAAAATGTTATTGACTGTTTGGTGAAGGTTTCCCTAACAACTCTGCATTTTAAGTATAATCATATATATATTTCAACACCATAACATGGAGATTGAGATGTAAAAGAATCTGGCTAAAAGTTTAATGGACTTTTTGGTTAGAGTTTTTTTTCCACCGATTCTGAGTAATATCTATGCCAGAAAGTTACAAATCATACCCATTTCAAGACAACAAACTTGGAGAAGGTAATGTTACAATAATCTATGCTAATTCCACTATGAAAAAATCAAAAACATCATTTTACATGCTTTTTGAGAAAAGTTGGAGTCTAAAGCTGCGGACACATTTTGCCACTTAGGTTTTGTGGTTTCCTCACACAAAATCTGACACTTTCTAAATTATTGAACTCTCAGTTGGCTGTTTTTATCCTGGACTATCAACCTAGAGCTACGTGAAAAAGCACAAGGTCAATGCTTATGCAAGTTTTCATTTTTGAAATGGTAATGAACCCATCAATCTAATTAAAAAATCTGCATATCAAAAACAATTCTCTTTTCATAAATTCAATCAGACCAACCGTAGCTCCTGTTTTGCTCTGCCTTTCACTTCCTGCCAAGTCGACCATGTTTAGTTTTCCAACACGAATGTGATTTTCCCCATCTGCGCCTTCCTGAAATACAAAACAAAATAACCATAGCTATCAAGAAAACTAGGCAAAGGTTCTACGTCTTATTCATAAAGTCATATTCATAATTTGCTTTGTAATGATGATAATAAAAAAAAAGAGAGAGATCAAGATTAACCCATTGCTTTGAGTTACTTTATTTATCCTTGTAGTGACAGAGGCTTATATATATATATCTGACCTTAGTTATGAAAATCAAATATTTGTCAGAATTTTCATCCCTTTCATTTTTTTTTCTATTCAAATCTATTTTGATCAACTCAGAGAAGTTGTGTTTCCAGCACAAACAGATTGTAATCAAGAAGAATAGATCAACACCAACTCAAAAATCACTTTTTACATAACAAATTCCAAGCATGGAAAGTTGAACTTTCAGTACAAGAATCTTATTTAAAATCACTCTCCATTTGCAAAACTTCACGACAATTATTGCAGAATTTCAAAGTTTTTGTATTTAAAAACAAATTCATGAATTGATTGAGCCAGTCCTGATGTTGACAAGGAAAAGCAAATATGTCTTAAATTTAATCTTTTTCTTTTGCTCCCTCTTGAAATAAATTGGTGATAAAGTATAGCAATGTCAAATATAGGATTTTAATGACCGAACACACATACTGATCTTCGTCCTGAAGTATTAAACTGCCACGTTATAATTTATCTCAGCATTAAATCACCTTAAAAGCATTATGTTACTGAATGTGAAACTGCATAATCTGAACTTCCAAACTAGTCATAAATCAAAATGTGGAATAAACACAATCAGATTTCATTTCCAAAACTGTTATCTATTTTAAGAAACTGCTACGCTCACCTCACTGCATTCAACTGTAACAATAAAAATGGCATGAGATCTTGAGCTGTGCAGATTCATATTGGTAGCCCTGGTTGGAAAATAGAGAATAAAACCATGAGGATTTATTAACTAAATGCCGACCTCAGGTTTCAAGTATCAAAAGCAATGTTAAAAGTTTACAATGACCTGCTAATCATTTCATGCCAGTCTGCATGAAAGTTAAAATCTGTCTATATATCCACAGTATCTATGAAATAATGGGAATTAGCAATGCAAAAAAAAAAGGACCAAAGGATGAAAAGTAACAGAAATGAGTTAGAAAATCGTCAAAAGTAAATATTTTAACTTTTTTAGATGCACATTGTTTGGTGGCTGCTTTGTTTCTAGGGTTCAGTTTCCTGCCGACCAATGCCTCCTCGACTGGTTTAGATTGTTTTGGAGTTGAGAGGCTCTACAATGGGTGTCAAAGAATAAAGGCTTCTACTGTTATTGTTTCTCAATCAATTGCTTTGAAAATTTTACACATTCAAAGAGAGATAATGTACTTTATGTCGAATTGTATCTCTTTTACCAGAGTGTTTTTGTTTCATTTTTACATGAATTTTATTTGAGTTGTGTAGTAGCTGAAGTGTGATGTTGAGAAGCCGAATGTGTAGTACACAAAACATAATAACACACCTGTGAAATTAAAAAACAAAAACAATTACGAAACCAGCAGGAGTGACGCAGTAAACAACAAAAAACAAAAAAACATTTCAACATTTTGGCCTAGTGAAAGAGTAGATTAAATCTAAAACTAAGTTTGAGTTAAAATATATAAGACCAACTTTCGTCTAATTATTCAGTTTGTTATTCGCAAAATGGACATCGTAAAGTTCTACATTTTTTTTTTACTTTTGTAGAACTAACTCTTCACACACACCCAGGAAAGATCTCATACAAGACACAGTAAAGAGCGCCTAGATCTAGATCTTAATAGATTCTAGACTATTTGATCTAGAGAAGCCTAGATCTAGAAATCTAAGACAGTCATCCTCTTCATCGCTGATCCATGATGGGAAAATTTAAGCAGAACTCAAACTATAAGATAGCAAAAGATAATTGGTGATAAAATAAGATGAATGAGAATGGCGAATCTTGCAATCCAACGGCCGAAAATCCAAAAACTGGGCCTCAATACAGCCTCTCTTTTTTGCCTAAGGCCTTGGCATCCCTAGCTGGAATCCCAAGATATTTTGGTACGAGAGATTCCAGAGAATTCCTGGATGACGTTAGAGTGTATTTTAAGAACTAAAACTACACTATTGAACGGAAAAAGATAAAAGTATACAGGGTGCATTCATCACTTTTTGCACGGCCTGGGTTTGGCCGGCTTGAACCGTGGAGTTTTCAAGCACAGCAGGTTTGGGCCGGGATAAATCAAAAAGGGTTTAATAACTTTTAAGAGTTAAATATCATTTTAATATATTCAATATTTCCTCTGCAAAAAGAATGTGTCGACTGCCATCTGTGTTTAAAAATATTTACATGTGTTTATTATATGTATATTTTTGCTTGGACTCTTCCTGACTCTGGCTACTTACCCAACAGATCTGTTGTTGTTCCCCACATTCATCACATGTTCTATCTCTTTCACACTCTTGGTCACAAAGGATGATAAATCCTGGAAATCAGAAGTGTTGGAAACCCTTTAAATATTTTTTTTTTGCCCTAGAAGACAAAAATTTAAAAACATAATTTACTCAGCAATACTACACAATATAAAACTTGACTTTCAAAATAGATTTACAAAAAAAAAAATGAATATACAAAGAAAATAGAGGAAAGGAAATAGTCTAATGAAATCTCAATGCCAGACAGTAAAAAATATCCTGTATTTATTAAATCTTCATGTATTAGAAAAAGTTTTGAAACTTTGTAGCAAAACTTGTGAGCCAAAATCATCAGCAGTTCAATATTGGGTAAAAACCCTGTCCTGTCTCACAGAGTCAGCTGAGAAAGTCAGAAAGAATCAGTCTAGCACTCAGCATATCACAGCAGAATGTAGAAGCATGCCTGTGCATGACCTACTTTAACATAGACTCCAGTGTCAGTCCTCTCCTTGAGCTCAAGTCGCTTTGTCTGGTCCTTGGAAAGCAAATCTCTGATCTCTTCCTAAACACAGAAATAATCAGGAAAGTAGATATCATTTATAATAAGATTCACAGTACAGTGTGCTGATAGCACAGCTTAAAATATTATTAATCAACAAACATTGAATAATAATAGTTCAATTAATTATGAAGAATAATAATGACACAAGCTTTTTAAATCTTATACTCATCATTATAAAGAACAATAGGGATAACTGGAAAAAAAATCCCTTGGTTTTCATTTAAAGGAAAAAAACAAACCCAATCATTTCAGTATTTCATAAATTCACTTTGTTCAGTCAAAATTTTTTTCGCAAATGTTCAAGGAAACTCATCTGTACCAGCCTCGACTAACCTGGTATATCTCCAGGTACGATGCTCGCACCAAGTATTGCTGATTCTGAGACTGTGAAATGTGCTGAAAAATCTGCTCAAAAGAGTTGGGAATTACACCCCACTCCTCACGGTTGCTCTTGATGCCTAGACAGGATTACAAAAAAAAGAGCAACCTTTCAAACATTTGTGCAACTGATCTAAGAAAAAACCAGAGGCTGATACAAAACTGTCACCGCAACTCTGACACTGGACCAAATTTTATTAAAAGCACAGAGTGTACGTGTAGCGACGTCAGGAAATGAGACATTTTGTGGCAGAGAAATTTTTGGATAAATGCAATTTTTCTAAAGAAAGCTTGAAATTCTGCATTTTATAATGCTCTAATTTCTAACTTTTATATTGTTTCTGAAGTAAAGCACTTTAAAAAGCAAGGATTTCAAGCCTTCTTGAGGACAATGGCATTTTCTTCATTAGTCATCTGCCACATTTCTAATTTTGTGGCGTCGTTACATATATTCTCTTAATTTACAGAGTCATAAAGCCAAGTAAATAATCTTTTTAGATATTTCAGCCTTTTCATAAATTTCAGATTTAAAATAAAACAATATTCTTGTAAAATTGAAACATCAGAGAAATAGGTCTTATGATACTATCACATGCATTTTATGATCTGCCTGACCAAGGGTCTGACTCAGATTGTTAATTCCCAGGGCACCTTTAGCGACTGTTAGAAATCAATTTGCCCACAAGATCTGCATGTCTGAATGTGTGCATATCTGCTATGTGAAATCTTACCCTGCATGGTATGTGTCTTGCCTGTTCCTGTCTGTCCATAGGCAAAGATTGTTCCATTGAAACCCTGGAGCACCGAGTCCACCAGTTCATAGAAAGTTTCATCATATAGGTCACGCTGTTTAGAGCTAGGATAAAGGTGATTTCAAAACATTATTTATTTATTTCAATACTTCACACATTTTGTTTTGTTTTTCGATAGTTTTGTTGGGTTGTCTTTTTTTTTGGTGGGTAGGGGGAGAATCTTCTCTTTGAAAAAAAAATTGCAAACTATAAATATGCTAAAAGGATAAGGAAATATAAAACTAATATAATAAAGCAAACATTGTCTTACAGTCAATAGTAAATAAGCAGGAGTGATAAATTTGTGACCATGATGTAATGTAGAAATAAAAATAAAGAAATCAATCATATGCTTTAGTCTGTGTGACTTACTTCCAGTCGTAGACCGAGTCAAATGTGAATTTCTTGGGTTGCTCCTGGGGGGCCTTTGGGTTGTTCACTTCTACAACACCTCTCTTGACATTCATTTCCACCACCCTAAACACAGATAAAAAAAGACAAATACTTTGTTTATATCATTTATCATGGGCTACAGAGATGGTGCCTGGGGATTACAGGTTAATATGAGCATGGAACAAAGAAAGTTTTATTATAAGCTTTTGTGACCTCCATATATATAATTTTAACCCTAACCAGCCATCTTTTTTCCTCTCAAATGATTAAAGACTCTGAAAATGGGCTTTGAAGATGAAACCAGATAATGTGGATGAATATTTTAATATCACAGTACATAATATGTGTGTGCATTTACAAAAACCAAAACATTTATTCTTGGGATGTATCACCCATTGCAGACTGTTAAATCAATCCAAAATGACTTTGAGCCCAAAACTGTTTTTTTTTCTTTATGAGTTATCCTGGTTAAACACAAATATATTAATACAAAAAAGTTTATTGCAGTTCCTAGAATTTCAGTTAAACATTGTTTCAGTGTGTTTGAAAAAGTCCTTGAAATCTAAACATCATGAGGCCTGTATAGAAAATTTGATAACTATGTCTGAACTAGGTACTACTATGCCAAACTCCATTTTATTTTCAAGAGACAAAGATATACTTTTTAAAATCCAAAATGCCCTCCTCCCCCGACTTCCCCCTAAAAAAAAACAACTCACCTCTGATGCCCTTGGGCGGTCTCTTTCTCGTTCATGGGACGGCATCTTACCACCACTTTCACACACTCACCTCCTTTAGGCTTGGACTTAAAACAGAAAAAGATAAGAATGTTTTGACAATACATCAGTGCAGACTATATGCTTCAAAGTCTGACATGTTTAAGTTAAGTATTTAACTCAACTATCCAACTAAGAGTTCCGATACATATTTTTCTTACACCTATCCCAGGCTAGCCTTATTTGGAAATCCTTGACCTAGATAATGGTTGCCCCCTATATTGGTGTTGAAAAGAAGTTCTATGTTAGATAATCATAAAGTACACTTCAATTTGAAAATTGGCGGACATATGATTGTTTATTTAGCCTTACCAAACACAAGAACCTATCAAAAATACATTGACAATGTCATCATTGAGACTTAAAAAAAAAAAAGGCTGTGCAACTTGCTACTAGTTCACAAAACACAAACAGTAATGAAATTATACTCGTGAGCCAAACATTCTTCTGCTATGAGTTTTACAGTTGGCCTTTAGCTGTATTATGTTAAGAATGATTCTTTTAAAATCTATACTAGGTTGATGAATTAAATCTTCATTTCTTTTTTGTTTATTCAATTCTAACACATGTGGTCACAATATCTAGAAAAGTCCTATGTTAAGGTTAACAAAGGAGACCACATTCATAAGATTGACAAAACTGAGGCCCATATATGTTATAATTTCACTTAAAAGAAAACAAGATTAAAAATATTGAAGGAGCAAAAAGGAACTTTTCAGCACATGCATGTTAGATTTTAAAAGGATATGGCTATTCAAATTAAGTGAATTTGTTTTATAGATCTGGCTCAAGCTATAAAGTGATGAAAGGCAAGTAATGAGGCTCACCATTTTAAGTCCAACGATAATGCTGACTTTGACTTGAAATCTAGAGAGGAGATGGCAGACTCTCCATGGGTCTTAAGGCTTCTCGCAGAGGCAATAGTAAAAAAAAGATAAAGGAGTTGGAGACAAAATGTTTAACATAATAACAATGACAATTTTCTCTTAATTTTGGAGCAGCAAAATAATAACATTACTAAAACTTGAGATTAATTGCATTTGAAAACAATTCAATTTACACAATCATAACTGTCATTATGTGTTCAGTGTTTTGTACTGAGTCCAAAACTAACCCATGCATCATTATATGTCATCTATAACGGCTATTTGTCTTAATAGCATTATTTAAAGGTTGTAGAAACTACACATTCAGAATTCCTTGAAAAGCTTAAAAAAATTACATATGTTTTATAGGAAAAAGATGCATCTCCTTTCAAATTGTATGTAGGTCTATATGACTTTTTTCCAAAGTTGAATTTCCACCGCACTAGGACAGTTGTTGAATTCTTTGAAGCATCTAGGTTATCAATTTATTAAAATTTTCAAGTTTAGAATGTGATTTTGAGTGGTATCGATATTTTTCTGTGAAAGACTTTATGAAAAACAGATCTAGACTGCATCTATTAGTAATATTTAGCACTTTTTTTTACCTGTACTCCCGTCTTGCATTGGCATTTAAAATGATGTTTTTCTATTATATTTCAATGTGCTGAATACAAATTTGAGGGTTTTATTCGTCGCAAATAAATAGTTTCTGAAATATATGACTTTTTGTGTTGCATTATTTCTTCTCTCTTAACCTACATTGGTGTACTGATTTGCTTGAGGTAGGTGCCTTTTTGCATGTTAATTACTTCTGTCTTTTGCGCATGCGTATTACTTTCTTTATAGTTAACCTTTACGCATGCCCAATATGTTACAGTTACCCATGCACATATACGCAAATGAAAGTGCACTTTTTTTGGCATCTTTTGTTTTTCAAACCAGTCTGTACTCATTTTGCTTACCATCGGATGTGTTTTGATCTTTCTGACTATTATTTTCTTCATGATGTCATGGCTTCCTGTGATGAGTGTTCTTTAGATTATATTCAAGTTATTGCTGAATTTTTTAATAACGTACTAAATCCTTATCATTTCTACGATCTAATTGTGTAGCCGAGAAGGAGTATAGGTAAGGGCTGTAGGCCTATTTATTATTATTATTATTTTTTTCTTTTAACTCTGTGTTGTTTCTTGTCTTTCTGGTTCATCTTGACCTTGATTTGATCGTATTATGAAGTGAAAGTCGATTCATTTTTCATTTATTAATTTTAACTTTCCATAAAATTCCGCCTTGATAAAGTTAAGTAATCGCGACAACTTTCATTTATGATACGGTTTTTGTCACGGTCAAGGTCTACCGGAAAGACAAGAGACAGCACTGGTGAGAGCGGGTGTGCGGGTACAAATTACCAATTAAACATTAATTAAAATATAAATTTAAATGGTCATGAATTAAAAAAATACAGCAATCGGATCTATTTAATTTTAACTTAATTTCTAAAATATATGCTAGATACAATTTTAAATGAAGGACTAGAGTAATATTGCACCATTTCAATTCCAAAATGCTTTGATGTTTCTTTTGTTATATTTTAGTAGGTCAATAGATATAGTCTAGTAAAATTCAATAAAGAACGGAGTAAAAAAAAGGTGGAATAGTTGCAAGCTATATACATAAGCTATACTAGATCTAGATCATCTGAATCTGTCTATGTAGACTTTAATATTCATACTTTAAAAAATTAAAGGATTGATAATGTTCGTTGGTCACGATGGTCTAGAATGACTAGATCCATAACCAGGATCTTGAGGTTGATTCTAAAGGCTCTGGTAGGGAGTTTGTTGGCAATGTATTTATAGATTATAGATCTAGAAATAGTGGAAGTGTTTTAATCATTCTAGATCTAGTGGATCCCGGTCTAGAGATCTAATCTAGATCTAGATCTAGATTTCTAGATTAGAATATAATAGAACCCATCGCGTTCGGTATCGCAACGTACAATACCGACACTTAACTTGTTTATATTAAACACAAATCAAGAAATCTTTTGGGTATTACCTCTTCGATAGGGATCTCGATCTTTATCAATCTATTACAAATCTAGATTCTAGATCTAGATCTAACTATGTATTGGTATCCAACTTCTGGTAATTCCTAAATCAGACCTAAACAAACTATGTATGACGTCACTTCCTATATACTTGAAACAGTTTATATTGAAAAGAAGAGCTATGTTGGAATGTTCGTACAGCTTTTTACTCTAAAATTTATTATCTTTCGGTAACTTACTGTGTTGTATGCCCATTTCCTGGTTTTCTTTTTTATCTATACACCTAACTAGATAGATAGATAGAACCTTTTGGTTACCTCCTTACCTATTTATAATGACGTTATATAACAGATAGATAGATAATGGTACCCAGTTAAAAAAAAATCGAAATAATGAATACCTACCTAGTACATGTTAACTCATGCTCCTAAATTGTCGAGCACTTTCTTTATTTTGTTATTTCACAAAGAACTGGATAGATAGATGGACAAAAAGACAGATAGACAGATAGATAGATAGATAGATAGATAGATAGATAGATAGATAGATAGATAGATAGATAGATAGATAGATAGATAGATAGATAGATAGATAGATAGATAGATAGATAGATAGATAGATAGATAGATAGATAGATAGATAGATAGATAGATAGATAGACAGATAGATAGATAGTTAATTATATAGATAGACTTATAGACGAATAATTCTAACAATACATGGGATAAACATAAATTATAAATCTATGCATTCAGACGTCTCAGGTTTGTTTGTTTGTTTTTGTTTTTGTTTTGTTTTTGTTGTTTTTTTTTTTGTTGTTTTTTTGTTTTTTTTTTTTTTTGTTTTTTTGTTGTTTTGTTGTTGTTGTTGTTGTTGTTGTTGTTGTTGTTGTTGTTGTTGTTGTTGTTGTTGTTGTTGTTGTTGTTGTTGTTGTTTACTTTCCTATTCCCTCTCAAACGCTTATCGAAAGTTTTGTTTTCTCAGCAATGCGTCACAGCACCACTTCTGCAGGTCAAGCTTTGGAACAAAATTATTAAATCAACGGAAATAACCACAATAATATACTGTAAATAGTGTAACGTTCGTTTATTTTTGGTTTTGGTTGTTTTGCTTTTGTTCTTGTCTTTGTTTTGATTTTTAGTAAGCGTTTAAAGAGATTTTTAACTAGATGAGGAAATTACAGATTTTATATATTCTGCAGTCTTCCAATCTAATCTGATGTCCTTCGGAATTCGAATTAAAAGGCTTATTTATAAAAGCGCAGCCATATTTGCCAAACATTTAAGAGACTTCATATTTCCTCTGTGTCATCTTTCATCAGGAATTAATGAACATGTCACAAACTCAGACAAACATGCGCCAATAATAAAAACCTTAATGTCCAAGTCCCACCTGAAGCATTATTGTACTAATTTGATTCCAAAGCGGCGAAAGGGCCGTTGTTTGCTTTTTTAGATGAAAGATTTGAGATTTTGTCGTAAGTACTAAGTTTCAAATATCGATATTTAGTATCGTGTTCAAATCACGGACTGTCAATAGTACCGTGTAACGGATATTACACGATAAACCATAATGTGCATTTTTTCTCGATTTTAATGAGAATTTCAAACTCGATCAGATATTTGAACCGCACCCTGTCGACGGGTAAAAATGTTGATGAGACTTGGAAATGATATCTAGGACGCTATGAGTTTGTTCTTCTTCATGACATTATGAGGCACCGTGTTTGCATATCTTTGAGGTCTGTTTGTTAGCCTCACCACAAAAGAGCACGAAATTATGTCTTGTGATATTTTTTTTATGCATGAAGATTCTGTCTTGTTGTCAGACTGGGGAAAAAAACAACAAAGGAGGCAGAATCAAGTTGTAGAGAGAAAAAAATGGAATAAAATAAATATAGCATTGTGGAGAGCGGGCAAGATGGTTTTACTTCGCTCCGTGTTGTCGAGCTGCCAGCAAGCGGTATGCCACAAAGGGAGACGAGATGTCTGCTCTTGTAAGGACACATCTGTAGGACAGCCAGTCGCCGGAAAGTGTGACACGTTTCAAGCTTCAGAATATTCGAAATTTAAAAGAAACAAACAGAGGAAGTAAAAATGTAAAAACTTCTCTATTTGCTAAAACTAGGATTACGGAGTTTAGCTTTAATAAAATATTTGCCAACAGATTAAAAAAAAAAAACATTTAACGTCGATTATTATTATTATTATTATTATTATTATTATTATTATTATTATTATTATTATTATTATTATTATTTTTTTTTTTTTTTTTTTGTAGTAGTAGTAGTAGTAGTAGTAGTAGTAGTAGTAGTAGTAGTAGTAGTAGTAGTAGTAGTAGTAGTAGTAGTAGTAGTAGTAGTAGTAGTAGTAGTAGTAGTAGTATTAATACTACTACTATTATTATTATTACTAATATTATTATTATTATTATTATTATTATTATTATTATTATTATTATTATTATTATTATTATTATTATTATTATTATTATTATTATTATTATTATTATTATTACTATCATTATTATTATTATTATTATTATTATTATTATTATTATTATTATTATTATTATTATTATTATTATTATTATTATTATTATCATTATCATTATTATTATTATTATTATTATTATTATTATTATTATTATTATTACTATTATTATTATTATTATTATTATTATTATTATTATTATTATTATTATTATTATTATTATTATTATTATTATTATTATTATTATTATTATTATTATTATTATTATTATTATTATTATTATTTAAGACCAAATGAGGAAAAAGATTTTCAAACTTGATTTGCAGCGAGAGTATAATTTCAGATTTTACCCATGGTTTGTATCATTGATTATTCCAACAAAACAATAAAATGAGGAAATTTAACGCTTCGAAGAAGATGCTATTTTTGCTGCTGTCGACGTTAAAAGTGCTTGTGATTTTGCCCTCAACGTTTTGTCTGGAAGCCCAAAAGCCAAACGTTTACGAGTTTCACAGCACACTGTCCGAATGTTCCAAGAATTTGGTGAAGGACACTACCAAGGTCAGCGAAGCCTACGTACAAAGCCTGCTAGATTGTGCTAGACACTGCGCCACAGAAAACTACTGCGATTTGGCAGTTTATTGGAAATCCCCGGATGGCAAGGTGTCATGCACTAAGCTAGCTCGGACTGAGCCGCTTCCACACACCACCCGTGTCCATACGCCTGAGCTACCAGAACATGAGAAAGTGTTGGAACGGGCAGATTTCTCAGTTTGTCGAGTTTTGAAGGTGAATCGGTGCCAAAATGGCGGGTACTTTAAGTCAAAAGATAACGTCTGCCAATGTAAACATGGATATTTGGGTAAGATGCCTTTAAATTGTTTTTAAGAGCATTCATAGTCATATAGATTGCATCTCCTTTAAACCGTATAACAATAATAGTTAATCTATTTAGTTTGGACTCGAGTATTAAAATGTTCCTACCATTTATTTTTAAAAATAAAAGGCTAATGGCAAACCTAGCGATTAAATTCTTCTAAAATGAGTAAATAGAACCTTATTTTTTTATCGTAATCACATTCGCCTGCTAAATGTCTGGGTGCTAGATTTACAAAATCATGTATGTGACATTTTTAAAATATTTTGAGATCCTTGTTTATCAATTTCAGTGTGTGCGATGGTTAAACATGAATTTGTTTTAACTCCGCATTAGTCGCCATCTCTTAAGTGAACGATATTTCACTTGAATTTCAAAACACCGGACAGTTAGCGTGTCGGCCTTGCCCTTGGGCGCCGTTCATCTGCTCATGTCGACTCCGTTTATCTTTACTTTTGTTGGTAATGTTTGGTCAGAACAGTTGCTTCGTCTTTACCACAATGAGGGACAGTACGGAAAACAGAAAAAAAATAACCGAAAAAGCAGCATTAAGTAATTTGCTTTGAAATCGGCTTAGTTGAGAAGAAGAGAGTGAAAAATAGAGTTCATATCTTTCCAAGGAGATAATTTAAAGTTGTAAAAATAAAGAAGAATGCCACTATAAGTAGTTGCAAATGGAATCTTTTCTACAGTCTGGGTTTGAGGCTGACGGTTAAAAAAAACATAGCGACCATGTTATGATGATAGTACAGCCGTCTAGACGGAGGCAGTGTTCTAAACATCTAAGAAAACATCTTGGTGGGTCTTTTAACTTCTTAATCTGACTTTGCTGGATCTAGAGGAGGCAGTGATCTAAACATCTATGAAAATATCTTGGTGGGTCTTCTAACTTCTTAATCTGACTTTGCTGGATCTAGAGGTGATGATCTGTTGTATTTTATTACTTTTGTGAGACTTTATAGACTGATTAAAAACACTCACATACACTCAAATGAAGCCATGATGTCTCAGTGACTTTACACATCTATTTTTTTCTTTCTGTACAGGGGAGATTTGCGAATTCAGAGGGTCCTATTGTGATCCAGGCAGATACCAAGCGTACAAATACTATGAACACTTACTGACGTCTGAACTAAGTGTCCCAGGTCTTGAGTTTGTTGCAAGAAACTCAGAACACACCGTGAAGATCTTTGATCAGAACCTGAGAGCCGATATCTACATGACAGGAGGGAAGTCTTATCATGGAGAGACAGACTTGACTCTGTCCACTTCGGAGTCTGTCGAGCTTTCGTCCTGGGATTCTTTCGCCGATCCCGTCCGAAGGGAGTTTAGCTTGTTCGGTTTACACAGCTCGGAGAGAGTTCTGGTCACAGTGTCGGACGACAAGAAGCAGCAGTGGGAGAGGAAAAACTTGGGGAGACTCTTCTCGATTTTCAGCTTAGAGGAAACCCGTTTCAGGGCTCGTGTGCCCCAGGGAGCTGATTACAAAGAGGTCCTTCTGGAACATTTGTGGAAGGGTCATGAAGTTAGAGACAGCAACTATGCGACTGGTGACGCAGACGTGGAGGAAGATTCTGTCGAATACCAGCTATCAGGGGTAGAACTGAAGACATCGCCCGGGTATAAGAGTTTTGAGACGCCAGTGACTTTCCTAAACACATTAACGAAGGGGTTGACAAAGACGACATTTGTCACTCTCGGGGTTGGAGGTCAAGACCAAGGACTCGAGCAGCCTGCAGCAGATTTGAGACTTAACCCTTGCTGGTTCCAGCCATTGAACGACTTTCAGGACATTCCTGAATCCGTTTTCCGCCAGAAACTTATCTCTTCTTTGCAGATAGGCCACCGGATAAGGATAAGAACTAAAGCCGTGTTTTACGCAGTCCAGGAGGTGAGGCAGACGTACACTAAGGTCATATTTATCTTAGCGCCACACATTGAGGGTCAACGGGTGACGCAAATGACGATATCGGCCGATAAACATGTGGAACTGATGTACTGCAACGCAGAGACTACAGCGTTTAGAAGAACAAGGAATAACACCCTTAACTTCCTCAAGTGGTTTGCGGATGCCAGGGCATGGAAGAAAGTCCTCACCGTTAGATACCGTAACAGGTGAGGGGATTCTGTCCGTGAATAAAACTGGCCGTGATTATAGTTTCTCTCTCTCTCTCTCTCTCTCTCTCTCTCTCTCTCTCTCTCTCTCTCTCTCTCTCTCTCTCTCTCTCTCTCTCTCTCTCTCTCTCTTTCTCTCGCTCTGTCTCTCTGTGTCTCTCTCTGTGTCTCTCTCTGTGTCTCTCTCTCTCTTTTTCTCTCTCACTCTCTCTCTCACTCTCTCTTTTATATATGTATATATGCACACACATACACACACACATATATATATATAGATAGATATAGATATAGATATAGAAGATCTTACCTTAAATTCTCTTCATATCTAGGAAATGCCCCCACAGTTGAGCACTCTTATCAATTATTCCAACTTATCTTTAAACTATAGATATATATACCGGAAGTTGCATTACCAGAATTTATGTTACTTGCAATAAAATGGACAAAATCTTCCTGAAGTACCAACTGAAAACAAAAACTCTCTGAAACTTTGTGAAAAGAAAGTTTCTTGTAGAAATGAATTAGTTATTGTTCTTCAGTTTTTACCCTTCCTGGTAATGTATAAAATTAAACTTTTGAGATTTTTTTTTTCAACTGAAGCTGAGTTATCTTAATAATGTTCGGGTTGTAGGTGATATTATGGAGATTACTGGAAAGTTCTTTACAGAGATGAAGAGATAGGTTTATGAATCATTTAGCCTCATGTGTTTATTTCTATACACTGATGCTGAAAATGACTAGATGGACAAATAGTGAGATTGTAAAGTAGATACGTAGGTAGATAAATAGATGGTAGGTAGGTAGATAGGTAGATACAAAGCGAGGAAGGTACGTAGGTTGATGGATAGAAAAATAGTAGGTAGGTAGGAAGGTAAGTAAGTTTTTCTGTTACAGGGATTTATTAGTCTTACAACTCACCACGATTAATCTTGAGAAATATTGAACAAAACAACAATGTCTTATTTTGAGAAAATGTGAACCTTTTTCAAAACAATTTTTATCCATACTGCCTTCAACTTCGCATTTAGGATACAGATACATGTTTTAACGGATCAAACTTGACTAATATTTTTTACTTGTTTTTCCCCGACCTCTCCGTAATAAAACCCCAGGGTTACTTTTGGCTCCGTGTCTGACCTTGTGGCCCAGATCGAGTCTGGGGCAGACATCAGGGTCTGGCTGCACTGGCTGGGCGACAGGCGCTCCAGATATCTGGACATCAATAAACGTCTGGTTACTGAGGATAAAAAGGCTAGTGATGGTTTTCATGGTGTTGTTCTTCTTCTTGTTGCCTTTTTTCCCTTCATG
>JAWDGP010005868.1:77500-102500 GCA_033675545.1 Elysia crispata
TCTCTCAAATATAATATCATGCACTGTATAGTTATCTAAAATCTAGAACTTTAGTCCAAAGGGTTTTAAAACATTAATACTTTATGTTTCAAAGGTTCATTGACTGTAATTATTGTTTACTCTTAGATACCAGTACTCAGTTTAAATTCTATGTTCTCTTCACTGCAAAAAAATTAAATTTGGTTTTTGAATAGCCCATAAGCATTCAATAATTATTGATATGATTATTTTCTCACTGACAGTTGAAGACCTCAGCATTCTCACCATCACCTCTAAAAAGATGAGGAATCTGACTGAAGCTTACAGAGTAACACGGTTCTCCGGTCCACATTCAATACCCTACCAAAAAATTCACACAGTTATGGCTGTAGATCAACAAGCCACTTTGCTCAGTTTGTTCCACAAATTAGGTAAAAATCTCTGGTTGATTTATGATTAGAATTACTTTGGAATAATTGTTCTGACCTGTTTCTACTTTTTGAATCAGAATCATCCTGCATTTCTCAAGGAGGAGTCAAATGAAAGAAACATTTGCTCTCTATAGTTTAACCATTATTATTATACATGAAAGGAACTAGTTTTAGAATCAATACACTAAAGACATTGATTTTGGCAATAGAAAGTTAACAACAAACCAGCTGCAGATGACTTACAGTAGATCTGGAATAGAGCTGTGTGCTGAATTGTCTCTTACCATTTCTTTAAAAGTATCTTTGATTGTACAAGTGTAAAGCTAAAGCTACAGCACTTTGGTTAGAGGCAAGCTTGGAGACCTTAAATTTGGAGGTGTGCATAGTATTTATTCCTGCACCATTCACTAAGGGATTATACCTCGAACCCTGTCTGCAGGAAAAGTTTCTGTTATGATAAGAAAATGTGGCTTCTAATTTTAGAGGCATTAGAACCATAACTGTGAAAAAGAGATAACAAAATTTTCAGTATTTGCTCTTTAAATGTAATGCTTCATTTTTTTTTTTTACAAAAATTAGGTGCTTTTATAAAAGGGTTTATGATAAAATGAATGGCATAATATGATCCATCTAATTATGATTTACTGATAAATAGAAACACACTATGTTCTAAAAAACACTCTTTTCACTAACACTTGTACCAAGTTATTTAGATAACCAAAATTAGCATTTACTACTAATGCTTTTACATGAAAAACTCACTAATCTTTTTGCAATTAATGTATTGAAGTTGATATCAAGATTAATATAAGCGCTTAACCAGAGTTAAGTATTTCACTATTTGCTCATAGAATGCTGTATTGAATATTCTCTCAACAGGTCGTTTGATAAAGAGATCAACATGTTTATATGCAACCAAAGATAGACTGAACATCCTGAATGAATTTCTTACTAGGGTAATATTTGATTCAATAATGTTATCATGCTCCATTGGAAGTTTCAAATTGAACTGTGAATCAATCAAAAACTATAGAAAGGTTCATGTTTTTTCTGTCGATCAACATAACTTACACATTGAAGAGACAAGACATGATAATATTTAATGTAATATTATGTTTGGAAACTGCCATGCAGCCCTTTCATTCTCGTCCAAGACCACTCTATTATTATAAAATTAAAATACAAAAAAAAAGTTATCATTAATATCTAATTAATAAGGATTGAGTTTGCAAGAGAGCACAAGGGAAGAATGGTATGACTGCTTATGTTACACATTTTAACCCTTAATTGTTTCCCATTCTAGAGAGCAAGAGACAGTTTAGTATTTTAGCATCGCCCTTAGCATCACAGCTACTGTGTAAAAAAAGGACAGATTAGACTGCGTCAGGGTCAGCAGGGAAGGATCAGATATCTTTTTTTTACTATGGTTTTGCAATCGACTTAGATATATCTGCAGTGAAACACTCCATATCATTTGAAGTCATATTACAATAAATTGTGCTACAATATTCAGGTGGTTTGCTGCAGTACGAGTACCTGCAAGGATCAGTCTCATTGTGTGGCCCTCCTGTGCTTCGGCAAGTTCCTCCACACAGTGATTGCTGGATGGGACGATAGTGAGTGTCAGAGAGTTTACGACTCTGTGGCTCAACATGCTTGCCTGCAGAAGATGGTCAAAACCGTAGTCTCAAGCAAGCCAGGTTTGGGCTTTCTCCTTAGTTAGTTTAACTGGGTCAATTTCAGTCAAAATGGTTTGAGGACAAGGTTTGGACTGTATCTTTAGAAAACAGGATTTAAAAGCGTGGACAAAATTGTAGTCAGCAAATTATAAAATGGAAGGCTGTTTTTTGCCAAGAGCCTTTAACTAACAACTTAAGAAGTGGGTGCACTTGGCCAGGATCTATTTTGGGATTATAAAGTCTTGACAGTTACTGAGTAATTTTCTAGGGAGCAGATTTTTTTGCCATGTTTTATTGACTTAAATCCAAAAAAATATCTAAATTCATGAATGTGTTAAATCATTTCTAAGAAATGTTGAAGCCTATGTACGGAAGGGATCTGGTACCTGTGCTTGCCAATTTTAAGAAACTTGCTTTGAAATTTATCTTACAGCACGTGAAGAAAATGTAAATTTTAATTATCATGGTTTTTCTTTTTCAGGTCAAAATGCAGAACTTGAGGCTAATGTCCGACTTTTCTTCAGGCGTGTATTTCTGGATCCTTGTAATACCATCTCTGGTAAAGCCTTTTGGATTAGCCGAGTGTTAAAACCTTGGCCCATTGTGTTTCAAGCAAGGCTTCTATTTATTCTGTATTCTGGACATTTCTCAAGTAAGGGAATGTGTCCCTGCAATATACTTGCAAGTTTCCTCAAGTAGCTTGTTTGCATTACCTAACCCTAGCACTGTGTTATATGCAATTGGAACATCTAAAGCAATTTCATGTCATGGATTATTCATTTTTATTCTAGTAGTTTTTGTTGTTGCTCATCCTTAAGCCATTTATTAGACATAGAGCTAGGTGAAAATTAACAGCAATTTGAAATTTTCTTTTGCCTACCTTATATCCGCGTATTTCTCTTATCAAGCATGGTGCAACTTATCAAGTAAGACTCAACTCAACTGCTGCTTTAAGAATCACTATGAAATGGTCTTGTCTGCAATAAATATTTGCATGTTTCTGGACAAATGAGTGATCATAATGTACAAATCCTGGCACAAGAATGACACAGGCCTTTCTTTTCCTGAAGCAAATCGTGGTCTGTATAAATAACCATAAGGTCTCTGCTTTTTCTTTCTATTTGAGATGGTGAGATACAGTGGCATGAGATGAGTGAAACAACGCCGCTTGATGTAGAAAATTCGTTCACATTCTACGGGAGCCTGGCCAGTGTCTTGCAGATTCTTCACTCACATAGCCACGAATGGTCGAGTGATGAAATAATCTGTATCATTGATGAAATGACCAGTATGTATTTTCTCATTCACGTTGTTTATAGATAACAGCATTTAGTTGAAAAATGCTGGCTTTTCAACCATTTTTTTGTGTGTGTAAATAATTAGCAGAAAGAATTTTAGAGCACCGTGTTAATTCAGTTTGAATTTTACAACAGTGGCTTCTTGAAAGGATAAATTTGTATTTTTAAAGCTTTTGAATAATTCTTTGAACTCTACACGTTTATTGTGATAGCTGAATTATATGCTGAATTTGTCTCTCCTAAGAGTAATAAATGTATCTATGAGCATCAGATTCAGAGTGGATTTCAACTTAAGAATAAACCAAATTTATGCCTCTTTGTCATACTTTCTTATCAATCCATTTTTTTTTTGCTTATATCTTTTTTCCTTTTGATTGTATTTTTTTATTATCCTGTAGGTACTGATTATCATCGTCGACTAATTGTGTTTTACCCTTGCATTTTGTACTACTTCATTATTGTGGTTATATATCTCACTATGTATCCCACTTTTTCTAGACCCGTTAAACTTTGAGATTCATATTATAACACATATGTTTAGCAAAAATGTCCGTCAATCAGTCAATCAAAGAAAATTTCTATCAATTTGTGTCCTCTGTGTCAGGCAGCCCAGAGGACTGGTTGCTGGAAAACATTGCTGGGTTACTGCTATCTTGTGGGGAAAGCATCATGACAACCATGTTGACCACCAAGGCTATCAACGGGAGATACAGTGAGCTGGCCGGCATCATTGCTTATCTCTGTCTGGTAAGATGCCGTGCCGTTAGCTCCACACCTGGTTGCACTGATAAATTTCATACACCTGTTGGGCGTATGTTCAACTGTTGTTACATTTCATGGAGTTACAGAGTGGTAAATAAGAATTAGGCAAATACAAGTTTTTTTTGTGTAAAAAAAATGGATTTTTGAGAAGCACCCTGTTGAGAAAAATGCAAAAACACTTTATGTTGTTGTTTGTTTTGAAATCTCCTTGAAGGTTGCATACAGAAGTAGCCCAAATATTTGTATCATTGTGTTACCAGATTTAATTTTTAGCAATAATGCAATTTTCACTGAATTTTGCAATACTTTTGTTCTATAAAACAGGAATATTTTTTAAATTGTAGAAATATTTAGGGTTTTAATTTTTGCTTTTAAAAAGCATTCTTAAACTTATCAAGTATCTTGAAACGTAATCAACAAATTCATGACAGATAAGTAAAAACTGTTAGTTTTGAGTCTCTCAGGCCATGCAGATGCATTCCTGCTGAAATCAGTCAGTTATTAGACCAAAAATGTTTGCAGCAACCTGTCTGAGAGGCATTTCATGAAAGATTTGCTTATGGTTAGCAAGTCTCAGTGATATGGTTTTAGGAAAAAAAAACATTTTTCATCTTCATTGAGTCTAGACAGTTATGAGACTGACATGAAGCATAACATATTTCTTTTACATCCTAAGTTACTCCTGCATCTTCACTCTGTTTTTAACTGTTATTCTCAAAAGTCCTGGATGAAATATTTCAGTATGTAAATCGACTGATGTGTGCATTATCCTTATGTTATTTCAAAATTTACATTCTGTGGAAATCACGCTTGATGGTTAGAATTGTTTTAACTTTTATCAGCTATCATCTTTGTTTTAGTATCACTGTTACTTAAAACATTTTTCCCCACAACCTCAATACGTTCAGGTTTGTGTGAAGTACCGTTATGACTTGTCTCAAGTGATGGGGGTGCTGGAGTCGGTTGTGTCTGTCATAGAGACTTCCAAGAACAAGATAACCCTTCTAAACCGCATCCTGGATTTTTTTAAAGAACTAATATTGGACACGCATGAGTTCACCGATTCTGGTATGAATATTTTTTGGCCTTGAATTGATCCCACTAGTAGTAGTAGTAGTAGTTGTAGGTATCAATATTTGAGAATGTCAGTTTTAATTACTTTTTTTTTTAATTTTTTATCTCCTTTTTCAGAAAAGTTTGAAACTTAGTTGCCTTTGGGTTTTTTTTTAAACAATTATTGTGCCTTCAAGATTTTAATGAGTGTTCAAAAGTCCAATCATTTTAGTGGATTCCCAATTGGGAAGTTACAGGGCAAAGATGCCTTAATTGAAGTTCAGGTCAAATTTACTAATTTAATTTGTCTTCCCTGGACCCAAGTTTTTTGTTCATTGTCACCACATGAAGCTTAAACTTTGTGATTTTCAGAGGATTGAAACAATACTGTAGCTTTGGCTTATAAGCAAGAGATAGATGGAGAGGAATCTCAAAAAGATATTTTCATAATTTAATGGAATTTTTGCTTTTGCTAAGCAAATTTAAATTGATAGAAAAGTTATGTTTAATTTATGTTTAATTCTTTTGTCTTATTACTACATCCCATTCATTTGAGTAGGAATCAACACATATTTCTTATTTATTATGCCAACCTCTCTCAAAAAGATCAAATCCACATTTTTAAAATTTTGATTTTTTCCTCCAAAAAGAAAGGGTCGTTGATAGGACCATACTTTGCTGTTGGTTTTGAGCAAGTGCAAGTTTTACTTTTTGGCAATTTTGCTCCTATTTTTGTGTTGTTTTTTTGTTTTGTTTTTTTTATTTCTTTTTTTATATCAGATGATGGCAACGACACAGAATTTTTCTATCACGTAGCTGCCCTGACAGAGTTCACAAAACATTTGCTGCAGTTGGGGATGAATGTGCTGCATCGTGTGGATAGCACAGTAAAGAAATAGAACATCCACATAAAGCTTTAGTGTGAAACTGAATAAAGAAATGCATCAAAGTTAAAATGTTTCTTCTGCCATGCTCTTTGTTTTTAATATCACCGTGCAGCACTTTGAGGCAATTTTTAAAACTCTTTATTCCTTCCTTTGCTTTGCATGGTAAATATTTATCTTTTCTGGATGGTCTCAATTGTCTGGTGCTTAAAACTTGCAAACAAATAAGAGTTGTTATTGATAGGTAAATGGAGTAACTATGTGCTTGTGTTACGTAACAACATACATAATTTTTTTTTCTATGTAAAAAATAAGGCCTGAACGAAAATGTCATATAAAGTTCAATTTGTATTTTTAAGGCAATATACCTGGAAGATGAACTTTTCTTGAGTTTCACTTCATCGCCATTCTATCAAGAAGTTTAAAAAAAAAAATATCTTTAAGATCTCAAAAATTAAAAATAATTTCTGTACTTTATTTTGCCTTCTATGGGATTTCATTGCTTTATGGTGTTCCTTTCTTACAAAAGGGCTGAAATGGTATGGAAAGACTAGTTGATGTTGAGTATAAATCATTTTTTTTTTTTAATTTGTTTCTTGTTCTATTTGTTTCATTTTATGTGATCAATTTCAACTGTGATTCTAAGATAATTTATGAATTTTTCAGTCTGTGATAGTGAATTAAGTGTAACTTAATGTTTATGCATTTTACAAATTGAATAATATCTTTAAGATGACAATGTTAGTTTTAGAGGGGGACAGGTTGATGCTTTTATTATTATTCTTTTTTCTTTGATACATAATATGTAAATATTAAACAATATTGTGGAAGCTTAAACAAAGGGGTATATAATTCTAGTTCAGGAAATAAAGGCCTTGTCATTATGTTGTAAATTTTTTATTTAGTGTCAAATAATGACCCAGTCATTTTTTTAGCGCCATTTGCTTGACAAAGGACTTTATCTTTTTGTGAAATTGGCAAGAATGTGACATTTTGGGAAACAGCTGCGTCAAAATTTTCATGAAAAAAGGCTAAAAGCGTTGTAATTTGTAATTTGAGAAAAGAACCTGTAATCTCTTAATGAATTTCGTTAGTTGACAGACTTTAATCTCTAATTGCAATATTTTTCCGCTGTCTGTTTCTGATAAATCTAGAGCTCTGATCTTAACATTACTGTATATTTTACCACGTATGAGATGCACAGAGCATATCTGCGTCCGCTGTGGTTCATTAAACCTTGCCAGGGAGGCTTCCATCATCGTCTCAGCTAGTTAACTGGTGGAGATTAATGGGGTAGTCAAATTCACCCAATTATTTTTACAGGCACTCCAAGCAATGATTTCCACTCAGAGGTGAATTTCTGTTTTCAGTTTTCCCAAATGCTCCACTACTGTCTATCAAGGTTGTGTGGAATACTTTGAGTATGTAAGTGTGTGTGTGAAGTTGATGGCCAAAGTTGATGTTTGTTTTGTTGAATTATTAATGTGCTTATCTTCTACCATTTATTTTATTGTAATGTTGGAAACTGATTAAACTTTTGAATCTGATCTTCAGAGTTCTTATTTACTTAAGCTTTTTCTTATCTTTTTAATGTACCTTCATATTCTTACAGTTATTCCGTGAGAACTACAGTTACATTTAATTTTGAGCAAAAACGGCACTGCCAGGTCAAGATTGTGACAAAAACCAATGATCCTGCCAGGGATAGAGGTCAAGATTTGTTAGGGTCAGCAGTACTTTTAAAGATAGCGACTAGCTTTGTGTAGAAATACTGTCTTCAGGCACTTCTATGTTGCAATTTTTTGCATCATGTCTGAGCTGAAACAGCTTAGTGTCTTGAGGAAAAAAAATCATTCTAACTATAGGTATAAAATATTCCCAGATTTAAAATACAGATCACTCAAAAACTTTCTGATAAGAGCAGAGGTCAATGTTCTAGGAAGCTATGGCTCAGTTGGTCATCTGGCTACTCACTGGGTTTAAAGCCACCATACACTCCGTGGTTGCGAGAGGCGCAGGGGTCAGATTTCACGAGTCCAGCGCTGAGCCACTGCGTGTGTGGGAAAACCGCATGAAAAACCCGGGTTATAGAGGTATATAAAAACAATGCTTTACACAGATATCTTGTTTAACGCCTAACATCCCCGCTGTGCGTATGGTGGGTCTAAGTCTTATTCCTATCGCTTATTTAGTTAGAAAAAATCTCTCACATGCTTCTAGTTTTAGATTTTTTTTCTGATACAGTCAACTCTCCTTAAGATGCTTTGGGGTCTTATTAGCTCGTATTAGCAGATGTGACGAGATCAAAGTCCATCAGTAAAGATTTAGAAAATAATGTGTCTTTACCATGCACCTTGATTGGTTGCCTGGTAAAGCATGTCCTTATCTATTATTGTCTTGATTTACTCACTCTATTTGATTTACGAAATAGAAAGCATTCACTAGGAACAAGGAAAGAAAATTAGAGATGTATTTATTTTTAAATAAAGCATAAAAAAGCAATCACGAAAATTTAACATATGGCTTGGGAAGTTAAAACTAAAACAATACATCTCTAACATTTTGTGTACATAAACTGTAGCAAAGTCTTTAAGTTCAAATATTTGTTTTTCTTTTGTTTAAATATTTAATATAAGATTGAAATTGATTCAGTCATTTTATCTCTTTAATTTTCCTCACTCCTAATGCGAATGTTTCTCTGCACCTTATCTGTGAGGGATCTGAAGAAAACTCTTTTGCTTCAAAATAATAAGAAATAGTTTTATAGTGTACTTTGATCTTCACTCCGTTAAAGAGCCTGGATTATTTAGCTATGAAGAAAAAATGAGGGAGGGAGAGACAGAAAGAGAGCGGTGGGGGGCATAGAGACAGAGGGAAAAAAAGTTAGAGGAAAGGGCACAGACTGGAGGAGAAATATCGTTTTAGCTTTTAAGTATTGTTTTTTGTTTGTTAAATTCAGAAACGATAACTATGCTGTTACAGAAATTTACAGAAAATCAAATTGTATGAATTAAATTCAATTGCAAAAAATTAGGTCAGAAACATGTTTGTCATAAAAAAATGTAAAGTATTTCATTTCAAACACCGATAAGATAAAAACACTAAAATAAGGGGGGATTAAAATATGAAAACACCATTATGTACAGTTATGTCGTGTGTAATAGTGCAACATTAGCAATATAGGGTTTGTCAAAAGAACAAAAGAGAAATTACAAGTTTTATTTTCGGAAACTTGAGTTGTTTTTTTGTTTTAATTATTTTAGAAGAAAATGAGACCATTAGTACTTAGTAAATTATCACAGTAAATAGTTTGTCTCAACAAGTTCAGAATCTAAAACATTGCAGGATTGAAAGACTGAAATACTGTTTCAATGTTTAGAAGCTTTGTAGGGCCTATGTGTAGTACCAGATATTATATTATAGCCAAGGACTATTTCGAATTTTCTCTTAATGGGTTTTTCGCATCGTAAAGACGTTGTATTTTTAACCATTTAAGATGGGAAATGTATTTTCTTTACTTAATGTTTGTTCATGAATGTTTTGGTTTATAACGATAGACAAAAGACGTGTATCTCACTTGGGATCCAACTTAAAATAAGTCTGCCTGAATTGAGCTCGCTCGGAGAACTGTAGATGGCTCAAGTTAAGCCATTAATTTTGAAAATATTGAAGTTCATAGTGTAGCATATATTTGGCTTGCACCATTTGAGTCGGATTATGAAATTATGAATCGAATACCAGGAGGCCTATCCGCAATTTGCTAGACATTCATGATTCAAACTGAGAAAACCAGACGTTTTTGTTTTTCATTTTGAGCTAAAGGCGTTTAGGTATGTAACGCCAAATAACGCAATAAACTAAGTAAATCTGATAACCAAAAATGTTGCAAATAAAAGATTAAAAAGATAATATAAGCTTTGTGACTTTTTTTCTAACTTCCTTAATTTCTGCCATTCTCAAGGATGTATAAACTTTAAATAGTAAGAATTTTTAAAGAAGTGAATTTTTCCCTGGTTGAGCTACATTTAAAAAGAAAAAAAAATGCTCAAGAGTCTCAATATGTTAAATTAATATTGAACCACTATTTCGTGTCTAGCTTGAGAGCATCTTAATCGACACGATATGCCCAAACAAGACGGCTTACTGCTTTGTAAAATTCTAATATAGAATGCAAGATCTAAGGCCTGATGTAAGATACATTGTTGCTTTTAAAAAATCAAAATAACCCCCGCTCGTTCATTCCTTCACGATCAAATCTAAACCAACACTCTAGCTCTATTCGAGTCTCTTGATGTAGTGATAAAGCCGCAGGGTATTCGATTAGAGATCACGATCAAATCTAAACCAACACTCTAGCTCTATTCGAGTCTCTTGATGTAGTGATAAAGCCGCAGGGTATTCGATTAGAGATCACGATCAAATCTAAACCAACACTCTAGCTCTATTCGAGTCTCTTGATGTAGTGATAAAGCCGCAGGGTATTCGATTAGAGATCACGATCAAATCTAAACCAACACTCTAGCTCTATTCGAGTCTCTTGATGTAGTGATAAAGCCGCAGGGTATTCGATTAGAGATCACGATCAAATCTAAACCAACACTCTAGCTCTATTCGAGTCTCTTGATGTAGTGATAAAGCCGCAGGGTATTCGATTAGAGATCAAAGCATGAGACAACTGCCGACAATTCCACCGTTACATGGGCTGGAATTTCATGTGATGTGTAGCAAAACAGTTGAAAACACTGGTATTGAATGGGATGATACAGGCTATACTTCATGTATTTCTGTTACTGTTATGGATGACAAGGGTGATCCAAAACATATTACAAGACCAGAACGTCTTGGCCTCACCCGTATCTTGGTAGACTCCAGAGGTGTGACGCAGAAACAACACTTCTAATCAAAGCGTGAGGGCAATCTATTCATAGCAACTTTTTTTTACCGAGGTGAAATTTTATTTGCCTTTGTCTAAGAAGCTTGTTTCTTTCATGGACAACAGCGAATGTTGGGGTTTTTTTTTTTAATTCAGTGAGCTATGAGGTGTAAACATGGCTAAAATTTACATTTTTTTTCTCACCAACAGCAGTTGCTGTATATGTTATTAGCAGAAGTCACGCATCACCGAGACACGTCAATCCTTGACTGTTGGTCTCTTGCACAACCTCCCCCCCCCTCCCCCTTTTCCTCCCTTTCCTTTATAATGACTCTGGCCAATTACACCGAAGTCTCTTTATTTCTCTAAACCACTGAAGCCAAATAACTGTTTTTCATTGATCTAGGATTTCCAAACATCGCTATGTTTGAATAATTTTAGTAAATATCGTACGTGTTGATATTTTCGCTTTTTTGTTTTTACTTTGTCATCTATATATAATGGCATAAATGTATTTTCGCTTTTTTGTTTTTACTTTGTCATCTATATAATGGCATAAATGTGTTTTCTTTGTAATTTCTTTTTGCAAGTGTTGTTTAATATATTGTATGCTAAAGAACAGAATGGAGATGAGTCAACACACCTTCCTAACCCTCGAGATCAGAAGTCAAAGTGTGTCTATTATTTGTATCGCATTGTTAATCGAGCATTTCTCTCTCTCTCTCTCTCTCTCTCTCTCTCTCTCTCTCTCTCTCTCTCTCTCTCTCTCTCTCTCTCCCTCTCTCTCTCTCTTGTCATATTAAACAAATAAACTTGACTTATTTATCTAGAACCAAAGCAATGAAATAATCAAACACGTACTTAGTTGTAACATTTACAAAGAGGCCAACAATAAAATATTCTTTTAAGTTCCATTATAGTTCTCATTTTCCTTTCCCAAAGGTTCATTCTAATTATTTAAAGACAACATAAGTTTACTGAAAAAACATTAGTTCATGTAATAGCAATAATTCCACTTTTTTTGCATTATTAGAAAGGCCGAACAATTAAAAAAAAAATTATTATAAATAGAGATAAACACTCCTTTCTAACTTTAGTGCTTATACTGTTAAGAAATTCTTTACAACTTTTGCCTGTTCCCCCCAAAATGTCCAATTTTCAACAAAAATATTGGACCTGCAGTCATGTCTTCGGCAATGATAGATCAGTAATTACGTCATTGTGATGTTGTGTCCTCTATATCTGCTGCCAAAAGCTTAGTTCAAAGTAGAAAACAATTTCCAACGATTCAACAAACTCAAAATGTTCAGAAAATTTTTTTTCAATTTCCCTAAAGAAATAAATGTATACGTGCTCTCGTCTTTTTGTTGACGCTTGCAGTAGGTTCGTGCGGCAGAAGATGATGAAGGCGCAACATCGGTCAACTGTTGCCGCTCTTTAAGCATAAGAACTGCGGTGAAGGTCATCAGGGTCAGGGGTCATGGGCGGCAGGGGAGGGAAGTTGTAGGGGTCCAGCACCTTCGACGACTGGAAGGAGTAGCCTGCTGGCGGGCGGTTGTAGGGGATATTCCCTACGGCTGGGTTTTCAAAGAAAGTCCCTTTGCTTCTGGCGACTTCGTCATCCTCGTTCACTAGATGCTCGGCCTTGTTTCTGTTGCTGGAAGATCAGAGAAAGATTGGTTTGTGTTATGAACTTTGTTCTAATATTGTTCCATGTTTGGTTCACTAGATGCTCGGCCTTGTTTCTGTTGCTGGAAGATCAGAGAAAGATTGGTTTGTGTTATGAACTTTGTTCTAATATTGTTCCATGTTTGGTTCACTAGATGCTCGGCCTTGTTTCTGTTGCTGGAAGATCAGAGAAAGATTGGTTTGTGTTGTGAACTTTGTTCTAATATTGTTCCATGTTTGGTTCACTAGATGTTCGGCCTTGTTTCTGTTGCTGGAAGATCAGAGAAAGATTGGTTTGTGCTATGAACTTTGTTTTATTTATGTTATAAACCTTGTTCTTACATTGCTTTATCTTGATTCACTAGATGTTCGGCCTTGTTTCTGTTGCTGGAAGATCAGAGAAAGATTGGTTTGTGCTATGAACTTTGTTTTATTTATGTTATAAACCTTGTTCTTACATTGCTTTATGTTGATTCACTAGATGTTCGGCCTTGTTTCTGTTGCTGGAAGATCAGAGAAAGATTGGTTTGTGCTATGAACTTTGTTCTAATATTGTTCCATGTTTGGTTCACTAGATGCTCAGCCTTGTTTCTGTTGCTGGAAGATCAGAGAAAGATTGGTTTGTGCTATGAACTTTGTTCTAATATTGTCCCATGTTTTGTTCACTAGATGTTCGGCCTTGTTTCTGTTGCTGGAAGATCAGAGAAAGATTGGTTTGTGCTATGAACTTTGTTCTAATATTGTTCCATGTTTGGTTCACTAGATGCTCGGCCTTGTTTCTGTTGCTGGAAGATCAGATAAAGATTGGTTTGTGCTATGAACTTTGTTCTAATATTGTTCCATGTTTGGTTCACTAGATGCTTGGCCTTGTTTCTGTTGCTGGAAGATCAGAGAAAGATTGGTTTGTGCTATGAACTTTGTTCTAATATTGTTCCATGTTTGGTTCACTAGATGCTCAGCCTTGTTTCTGTTGCTGGAAGATCAGAGAAAGATTGGTTTGTGCTATGAACTTTGTTCTAATATTGTTCCATGTTTGGTTCACTAGATGTTCGGCCTTGTTTCTGTTGCTGGAAGATCAGAGAAAGATTGGTTTGTGCTATGAACTTTGTTCTAATATTGTTCCATGTTTGGTTCACTAGATGCTCGGCCTTGTTTCTGTTGCTGGAAGATCAGAGAAAGATTGGTTTGTGCTATGAACTTTGTTCTAATATTGTTCCATGTTTGGTTCACTAGATGCTCGGCCTTGTTTCTGTTGCTGGAAGATCAGAGAAAGATTGGTTTGTGCTATGAACTTTGTTTTATTTATGTTATAAACCTTGTTCTTACATTGCTTTATGTTGATTCACTAGATGTTCGGCCTTGTTTCTGTTGCTGGAAGATCAGAGAAAGATTGGTTTGTGCTATGAACTTTGTTCTAATATTGTTCCATGTTTGGTTCACTAGATGTTCGGCCTTGTTTCTGTTGCTGGAAGATCAGAGAAAGATTGGTTTGTGCTATGACCTTTGTTCTAATATTGTTCCATGTTTGGTTCACTAGATGTTCGGCCTTGTTTCTGTTGCTGGAAGATCAGAGAAAGATTGGTTTGTGCTATGAACTTTGTTTTATTTATGTTATAAACCTTGTTCTTACATTGCTTTATCTTGATTCACTAGATGTTCGGCCTTATTTCTGTTGCTGGAAGATCAGAGAAAGATTGGTTTGTGCTATGAACTTTGTTTTATTTATGTTATAAACCTTGTTCTTACATTGCTTTATGTTGATTCACTAGATGTTCGGCCTTGTTTCTGTTGCTGGAAGATCAGAGAAAGATTGGTTTGTGTTATGAACTGTGTTTTATTTATGTTATAAACCTTGTTCTTACATTGCTTTATGTTGATTCACTAGATGTTCGGCCTTGTTTCTGTTGCTGGAAGATCAGAGAAAGATTGGTTTGTGCTATGAACTTTGTTTTATTTATGTTATAAACCTTGTTCTTACATTGCTTTATGTTGATTCACTAGATGTTCGGCCTTGTTTCTGTTGCTGGAAGATCAGAGAAAGATTGGTTTGTGCTATGAACTTTGTTCTAATATTGTTCCATGTTTGGTTCACTAGATGTTCGGCCTTGTTTCTGTTGCTGGAAGATCAGAGAAAGATTGGTTTGTGCTATGAACTGTGTTTTATTTATGTTATAAACCTTGTTCTTACATTGCTTTATGTTGATTCACTAGATGTTCGGCCTTGTTTCTGTTGCTGGAAGATCAGAGAAAGATTGGTTTGTGCTATGAACTTTGTTCTAATATTGTTCCATGTTTGGTTCACTAGATGCTCGGCCTTGTTTCTGTTGCTGGAAGATCAGAGGAAGATTGGTTTGTGCTATGACCTTTGTTCTAATATTGTTCCATGTTTGGTTTACTAGATGCTCGGCCTTGTTTCTGTTGCTGGAAGATCAGAGAAAGATTGGTTTGTGTTATGAACTTTGTTCTAATATTGTTCCATGTTTGGTTCACTAGATGCTCGGCCTTGTTTCTGTTGCTGGAAGATCAGAGAAAGATTGGTTTGTGTTGTGAACTTTGTTCTAATATTGTTCCATGTTTGGTTCACTAGATGTTCGGCCTTGTTTCTGTTGCTGGAAGATCAGAGAAAGATTGGTTTGTGCTATGAACTTTGTTTTATTTATGTTATAAACCTTGTTCTTACATTGCTTTATGTTGATTCACTAGATGCTCGGCCTTGTTTCTGTTGCTGGAAGATCAGAGAAAGATTGGTTTGTGCTATGAACTGTGTTTTATTTATGTTATAAACCTTGTTCTTATATTGCTTTATGTTGATTCACTAGATGCTCGGCCTTGTTTCTGTTGCTGGAAGATCAGAGAAAGATTGGTTTGTGTTGTGAACTTTGTTCTAATATTGTTCCATGTTTGGTTCACTAGATCTTCGGCCTTGTTTCTGTTGCTGGAAGATCAGAGAAAGATTGGTTTGTGCTATGAACTTTGTTTTATTTATGTTATAAACCTTGTTCTTACATTGCTTTATGTTGATTCACTACATGTTCGGCCTTGTTTCTGTTGCTGGAAGATCAGAGAAAGATTGGTTTGTGCTATGAACTGTGTTTTATTTATGTTATAAACCTTGTTCTTACATTGCTTTATGTTGATTCACTAGATGTTCGGCCTTGTTTCTGTTGCTGGAAGATCAGAGAAAGATTGGTTTGTGCTATGAACTTTGTTCTAATATTGTTCCATGTTTGGTTCACTAGATGTTCGGCCTTGTTTCTGTTGCTGGAAGATCAGAGAAAATTGGTTTGTGTTGTGAACTTTGTTCTAATATTGTTCCATGTTTGGTTCACTAGATGTTCGGCCTTGTTTCTGTTGCTGGAAGATCAGAGAAAGATTGGTTTGTGCTATGAACTTTGTTGTAATATTGTTCCATGTTTGGTTCACTAGATGTTCGGCCTTGTTTCTGTTGCTGGAAGATCAGAGAAAGATTGGTTTGTGTTGTGAACTTTGTTCTAATATTGTTCCATGTTTGGTTCACTAGATGTTCGGCCTTGTTTCTGTTGCTGGAAGATCAGAGAAAGATTGGTTTGTGCTATGAACTTTGTTTTATTTATGTTATAAACCTTGTTCTTACATTGCTTTATGTTGATTCACTAGATGTTCGGCCTTGTTTCTGTTGCTGGAAGATCAGAGAAAGATTGGTTTGTGTTTTGAACTTTGTTTTATTTATGTTATAAACCTTGTTCTTACATTGCTTTATGTTGGTTCACTAGATGTTCGGCCTTGTTTCTGTTGCTGGAAGATCAGAGAAAGATTGGTTTGTGCTATGAACTTTGTTCTAATATTGTTCCATGTTTGGTTCACTAGATGTTCGGCCTTGTTTCTGTTGCTGGAAGATCAGAGAAAGATTGGTTTGTGTTGTGAACTTTGTTCTAATATTGTTCCATGTTTGGTTCACTAGATGTTCGGCCTTGTTTCTGTTGCTGGAAGATCAGAGAAAGATTGGTTTGTGCTATGAACTTTGTTTTATTTATGTTATAAACCTTGTTCTTACATTGCTTTATGTTGATTCACTAGATGTTCGGCCTTATTTCTGTTGCTGGAAGATCAGAGAAAGATTGGTTTGTGTTTTGAACTTTGTTTTATTTATGTTATAAACCTTGTTCTTACATTGCTTTATGTTGGTTCACTAGATGTTCGGCCTTGTTTCTGTTGCTGGAAGATCAGAGAAAGATTGGTTTGTGCTATGAACTTTGTTTTATTTATGTTATAAACCTTGTTCTTACATTGCTTTATGTTGATTCACTAGATGTTCGGCCTTGTTTCTGTTGCTGGAAGATCAGAGAAAGATTGGTTTGTGCTATGAACTTTGTTCTAATATTGTTCCATGTTTGGTTCACTAGATGTTCGGCCTTGTTTCTGTTGCTGGAAGATCAGAGGAAGATTGGTTTGTGCTATGACCTTTGTTCTAATATTGTTCATGTTTGGTTCACTAGATGCTCGGCCTTGTTTCTGTTGCTGGAAGATCAGAGAAAGATTGGTTTGTGCTATGAACTTTGTTCTAATATTGTTCCATGTTTGGTTCACTAGATGCTCGGCCTTGTTTCTGTTGCTGGAAGATCAGAGAAAGATTGGTTTGTGCTATGAACTTTGTTTTATCATTTTATAATGTTAGGTTCACTTGTTTCTGTTACTGGAAGAGCAAAGAAAGATTGGTTTGTGTTATGAACTATATATCCGTTCTGACATTGTTTGGAAACTTCGGTTACCGACAATTTTTGCACGGTAAATATGACATAGAGTAGATTAGTAGGGAGGGGAAAGAAGAGGGAGCGAGCGAGCGAGAGAGAGAGAGAGAGAGAGAGAGAGAGAGAGAGAGAGAGAGAGAGAGAGAGAGAGAGAGAGAGAGAGACAGACAGACAGACAGACAGACAGACAGACAGACAGACAGACAGACAGACAGGCAGGCAGGCAGACAGAGAAAGAAAGAGGAGTTGAACAGAAAAGGCAGCAGATAAACGAAAATGGTCAGACCGACAACTTGCTTGGCACTAAACAATACTTCAGTTTATCCGGATTTATGTATCGTAACGTTCTCTGGCCAGACAGACAACTTGGCACTAAACAATACTTCAGTTTACGCGGATTTATGTATCGTAACGTTCTCTGGCCAGACAGACAACTTGCTTGGCACTAAACAATACTTCAGTTTATCCGGATTTATGTATCGTAACGTTCTCTGGCCAGACAGACAACTTGGCACTAAACAATACTTCAGTTTACGCGGATTTATGTATCGTAACGTTCTCTGGCCAGACAGACAACTTGGCACTAAACAATACTTCAGTTTACGCGGATTTATGTATCGTAACGTTCTCTGGCCAGACAGACAACTTGCTTGGCACTAAACAATACTTCAGTTTATCCGGATTTATGTATCGTAACGTTCTCTGGCCAGACAGACAACTTGGCACTAAACAATACTTCAGTTTACGCGGATTTATGTATCGTAACGTTCTCTGGCCAGACAGACAACTTGGCACTAAACAATACTTCAGTTTATCCGGATTTATGTATCGTAACGTTCTCTGGCCAGACAGACAACTTGGCACTAAACAATACTTCAGTTTATCCGGATTTATGTATCGTAACGTTCTCTGGCCAGACAGACAACTTGGCACTAAACAATACTTCAGTTTACGCGGATTTATGTAATGCAAGGTTCTATAGCCAGGGGTATAAACTACGACACACAAAAGCGATACGTACAACAGATTTGTGAAACGCTCCTTCAAAGACGTGTCGCTGTTGCAGCAGGAGATATCGTTCTTGCAGCAGACGAAAATGAGGGCGATGGCGAGAATCATGGCGGCCACAGTCCCCCACAGCTGGAGCTGCTCTTCTCTGTGCGGTGAACAGAAAACACAACACCAGATGTGAAACAGTCATTCTGTGTATTTGTTTAGTATTGACTTTTTAAAGCTTTAGAGGGTTAAAAAAAGAATAGTTCGAATCGTGTTTGCTGGAAGAGTGTTACCCATTTTGCTGAGGTTTTTTTTTTTGTTTGTTTTCTTTTCGTTTTGTTAATCGTGTTGATAAAAGCATGACCATAGCCAAAGCTCGCATTTGTGATGCAGCTCAATAAATAAAAGGCTTTATACATTCTGTGAGTTATATGATGTTAAACTTAGATTCTTTTTCCAATCGTTCAGTAGGAAGCAGAATTATTTATGGCCTCAGTTTCTTCTGGACTACGCTTTGTCTAATTCCAACAACTTAGGATTATGGTGGGAAAAAGAATAAAACAGAAAAACGAAATCTACTACAGTTTTCTATGATAAAGTCTCTGAGCTCGATAACTACTCTTATCATGGTACACTCTGCATCATGTATAACTGGTTGATTGGTTACCAACAGGAACAAAAAACTTGTGACCCTCACAGATTTATTGGTCACCAGTAGTAGTGACAAAATTGTGAACCTCACAGGTGTCTCTCACACGTTAGTTGGTCCCCAATAGTGACGACAAACTTGTGACTCTCACAGTACTATTTGTAACCCATAATAATAACAAATCTGTTATGCTAACAGGTTTATTAATCACCATTAGTACCGAGAAACTTGTGACCCTCGCAGGTTTATTGTTACCAACAGAAACGACAAAACTTGTAACCCTCAATGGTCTATTGGTCACCAATAGTAACAACCAACTTGTGACTTTCAAAGGTCTGTTGGTCACCAATAAAAACAAAAAAATGTGACCCTCACAGGTTTATTCGTCACCAATATTAAAAAAAACTTGTGACCCTCGCAGGTTTATTGGTCACCAATAGTAAAGACAAGCTAGTGATCGTTACAAGTTTATTCGTCACCAATAGTAACGAAAAACTTGTCTCACAGGTTTATTCGTCACCTATAGTAACGACAAACACCCCACTTGTCACTCTCACAGGTTTATTGGTCACCAGTAGCAGCTTCAAACTTGTGGCCCTCACAAGTTCATTGGTCACCAATAGTAGCGACAAACTTGTCACTCTCACAGATTTGTTGGTCACCAATAGTAACGACAAATTATCACTCTCACAGGTGTATTGGTCCACAATGGTAACAACAAACTTGTAAACCTCACAGGTTCATTGGTCACCAACAGTAACGGCAAACTTGTCACTCTCACAGCTTTATTCGTCACCAATAGTAACGACAAATTGTCACTCTCACAAGTTTATTCGTCACCTATAGTAACGACAAACACCCCACTTGTCACTGTCACAGGTTATTGGTCACCAGTAGTAAAGACAAACTTGTGAGCCCCACAGGTTTATTGGTCACCAATAGTAACGACAAACTTGTGACCCTCACAAGTTCATTGGTCACCAATAGTAACGACAAACTTGTGACCTTACAGATTTTTCGAGCTCGTCGACTGGCAACAGGTCGGGGCATTGTGCTCCACACAACATCTGGTCAGGTCGCCCTCGTCACAATGATAAACATTCCCTTCTCTATCTCCGATAGCCTCGTTCTTGAAGCACTTGGTGCCCGATACGTCTGGAAGAGAAGAAATGTCGTATCTGGATAAATATGTGGGTGAATAATCTGGAGATTTAGCTAATCCTTTACTTTTCTAAGCCGGTATTAACAGTTGCGTTAGAACTTTATGATGCAGCGTAGCTCGTGCAATAAGCATTGGCTTAAAATCGTCTGAAGGTAATTTTTGCTTATATTAGTGATCGATTTAAAAACCCTACCACACGCATGTCAGAAGGTCATGAATTCGTGCTAAAAAGTGCCGTTATGTGCGATATCTTGCGGGAATTCCTGCTATTTGGAGATAAATGATAATGAGTGTTTCTAGAGATCTTTAAATACAGTTGAATTTTTCAAAATCACCTGACTTTTTACTCTGCGAAAAGTTTTACGTTCTTTGTGCTTCTCGAAGAATGTTATTCTGAGACGGTACATTTTCGTCAAGCCAGTGATCGACCTGGTCGGATGGGATCCCACCCCACCGTCAGACAGACCCAGTCAACCTGCTATGGCTCGGTGAAGACATGGAAAAATCCGTTGATTATGATACATTAAGTGGAGTACCTTTATTCTAGTTTATCGATCCTTACGGTTTAATATAAGAATAGTTTGCGAGTTTCGGAAAATTTAAATCCATTCATCATCATCATCATAATCATCATCCTGATCATGATCATCGTCATCATTATCATTATCATTTTCATCATCATCATCATCATCATCATCATCATCATCACCATCATAGTCTTTCTCTCCCTTGCTTATGGTACAGGCCAATGACAAATTCTTTAGACCTCTCGCTATCCCTTTCTATTTATAGTTCCCTGTAAACGGTTATTTACACGTCGATATTCAGGTAAGATTAGTGAAAGTTCTGGATATTCCTGCTAGGAGCTGTACACATCGACTCACTTTTATCTCGTACTTTCATAGCCTTAAAGTGAGCGTTTATAAAGATATTTGGGAAAATTAAGCCTTTTCCTTGATGAATCGCTGATTATTTCTCTGGCTGTTTTGTTTTTGACTACCTATGTATCAACAATTCATTTATTTATTTCCCTATATCTCTCTTTCTCTCTCTCTCTCTCTCTCTCTCTCTCTCTCTCTCTCTCTCTCTCTCTCTCTCTCTCTCTCTGTCTCTCACCCTCTCTCTCTCTCTCTCTCTCTCTGTCTCTCACCCTCTCTCTCTGTCTCTCTCTCTCTCTGTCTCTCACCCTCTCTCTCTCTCTCTCTCTCTCTCTGTCTCTCACCTTGCCTCTCTCTCTCTGTCTCTCACCTTGCCTCTCTCTCTCTCTCTCTCTCTGTCTCTCACCTTCTCTCTCTCTCTCTCTCTCTCTCTCTCTCACACTCTCTCTCTCTCACTCTCTCTCTCTCTCTCTCTCTCTCTCTCTCTGTCTCTCACCCTCTCTCTCACCCTCTCTCTCTCACACCCTCTCTCACCCTCTCTCTCTCTCTCTCACACACTCTCTCACACTCTCTCTCTCACTCTCTCTCTGTCTCTCACCCTCTCTCTCTCTCTCACTCTCTCTCTCACCCTCTCTCTCTCTCACACTCTCTCTCTCTCTCTCTCTCTCTCTCTCTCTCACACTCTCTCTCTCTCTCTCTCTCTCTCTCTCTCTCTCTCTCTCTCTCTCTCTCTCTCTGTCAGTGTCCGTCTGTCTGTCTGAATGTTTGTCTGTCTCTCTGTCTCTCACCCTCTCTCTCTCTCTCTCTCTCTCTCTCTCTCTCTCTCTCTCTCTCTCTCTCTCTCTCTCTCTCTCTCTCTCTCTCTCTCTCTCTCTCTCTCTCTCTCTCTCCGATTTAGACTCCAGCTTGTAACCACCTCTATGGATCATTTTATCTTTACTATTATTATTATTATTATTATTATTATTATTATTATTATTATTATTATTATTATTATTATTATTATTATTATTATTATTATTTTCATGTCCAAAAGAACCAAAGAGATGATCGATCAGCTAATGTTTATCTCAAACTATCTGAAAAACCATTTAAAACAATTCAACATTTTATTGAAAGACCAGCCATTCTCATATCTTCCGATCGCTGAGAGCCATACAAAGCTCAAACAATGGCTGCACGACCCAACTCGTTCTTAAACCTTCGATTTTTCGACATTTCCGAAGGCGATATAAACGACCCAGTTGCCACAAAAGCAGGAAAAGAAAAAAAAATAAACTGTAGGGGAAGAAGGAAATCAGTAGGAGAAAAAAAAAAGAGAAAAGGAGCAACCGCCGTCAGGTCTGTATCGAGCGAAGGCTGAACCGATATTTAAGATCAATAATAAATCAATCGATTGTTTTAGGTCTGGGCCGAGCTCAGGGCAGAACAAAAGGGGAGGGAACCGGGAACACAGGCCAATCATTGATTTCTGTAAAACTCAAGTTGAAAAGCTCCACACCGGATGCCTGTCGCCGCGGTGGAAGTGTTGCCAGGTAAACGGGTCCGGGTGTTAAGCAGTACAAAATACTCACAATCAATTGCCTGCTTGGTTTTACTTTTTTTTTAAGTTGATTTAATTATGTTTATTTATCTTTGTCCAGCAATGAGTCAAAAACGTTTTTGGTGATGACGTTATTGAATTTGGGGCCTTAAATTCTTCCTTCTTGATTTCGTCCACATTCTGAACTTTACGAGCCAGGTTTGCTCATATTAATCAGTCTGCTGATTGCAGTTGCCAATTATCTAAATTGTTTCGTTTTGTTGTTATTGTCATCTTTAAAAATTCCCCGTAGGCCCAGTCACTTTATTCGCTCCCTCCCTTTCCAGTTTTATTTGCAAGTATCTACTTTTTTTTTTTGCTTAAAGTTTACCTTGTCTAACTTCTGTTCCATCGCCAAGACTTGAGCTCAAAATGCAAATCTACATCTTTTATGAGGAAATGAAGTTTCTTGCTTGAAGTCTTGATTTTTAGTTCATTAGCTAAGCCGCAACGAGAGGGTTTTCTTTCTGGTATTACTCGCACTTTTAAGTATTGTTTACTTTTTGTCAGCGTTTTAACCAATTTCATTACTGGTTTGTTTGGTTTCGTGTATTTTTGGCATGAACTGTTCCGGACTGGGGGGAGCACGTCAAAGATTGTATTCTAGTGATGATTGGTTTGTCATAAGCTGAACTTTCATGAAGCCACGTCCAGTGGAACGATCCTCTACCATTCTTTCTAAATTAATATTTTCATTTTAAAAAACATTCTCTATTTGTTCATAATAACATGCTTTGCCTGAGAACGCACACATGAGGGATGCCATCTTCCTGAAGATGATATGCCAACTTACACAGACAGATTTCATTTCACATTATAAAAGTCGTTTTTTTTATGAAGAACTTACAATGTTCTACCCTACTTGTAATAGTTATTTTCTCCGTCAGCGATCTTAGAAGCATTATCATTTCCTGAAAACTCTGTAAAGATGAGATGCGGAGCTTACAACGCAAGGCCTGAGGTAACTATCTGGGATATTATTGTCTTATCTGTGAGTCACAAATTTGATTGGACAGTGTTGTTAATGTGACTAGCATAAGTGCGTAGCCCCTGCTCATATAAACAGAGGATAAATCACGTGATCGTGAATTAACATAACCTGTAAAGCCTAGTGTTACACAGGACAGGCTAGCTTCCAGCTGTATCGCCCTCTGTTTCCTTATGAATCTAGATTCTCTTGTCCATTTTTGATCCTCTCAACTACATCCTTTAATCTTTTTGTCTTCATTTACTATTGCCATTTTCATGAAATAATTCTATCAGCAAACATTAAATTGTTTATTTATCCCGAATTCACCGAATACAGTAATTAAAACCACGGTGTTTCTAGATTCTCTTGTCTTATTCCCGACCAATACTTACGCTCCACCAAAGCAACGATGACGATGATGGCCACTGAGGCTCCGACCAGGATGAGAGACACAGTGTCCTGGCGGCCCATCATGCAACACTGCGCAGACAGAGACAAGCGCTAGACAGGAATCCCTGAAAGATCCTCAAAGGGTAGGAAGGTCTCTGTTTGGGTAATCTCAAGGTCCAATTTTGCAGTAGGCTTTAAATCTGCAATGTAAATATGCACGATGTAATGTCTTCGAAACTGGGACCTTTAGATCTATTGTCAGTGAAATCGAAAAAGCATGCTTCGAGTTTATCAAGGATGGAGAAAAATGATTTTCAAAATCATGCAAATAAGTTTGTTTCGATTGTTTTGGCTGTATAATTTTATTAGACTTTATTATAGAATATCACATGAAACTGTTTCGTCACATTGATCTGTTTGCTGTTTTTTTTCTTATTTTGTTTTCATTTTTTATGGTTTCTCTTTTATATCGAATTGAGGAGATGTAGATGGAGAAAGCCACTAGTCTTGTATTCTCACCACACACACACACACACACACCCACATTATTGAATTACAAATCAATGTCAAATGATTTCATCTGAAATATGTCATTACATTATGTGCTTTAAACAGAACAAAAAGAAAACTATATATTTATTGAATTTTACAGGTTGGGCATTTTTAAAAGCCCAGACTTTGATCGGAAACCTTAAAGCCAAACACTGTGACAAGGTTTGTAAAATATGTAATTGATAGATTGATTGACTGATACAAGTTAATACGCCTGACAATTCTTTGTAAGCGGTGAACCCAAGGGTTGTAAAGAATAACTGAAGATTAAAAGAATGAATGAATAATAATTCGAATGTTGTTTATTAATTACGGAAAATTGAAGAAAATGAAAATTGGAAATTATATTTTTTTTTCATTCTAGTTGGAAAACGGAGGGCAAATTTAAACCTTGGGGAAACAGGCCAATAAATTGTAATATTATTGTTCTAAATCCACTTGGCTAAGTGGTGGTTCGAAATTTCAGG